>JAIUJO010000144.1:1120867-1323367 GCA_023846275.1 Vanilla planifolia
GCTTCCACATCAAGAAAGGAAATAGGTTTATAATCAATTCTTTTAATGCATAAAATGAATTGCAAGTGCATGCTTGAAATAAGGTGCAATTATAGTTCATGATCAATCTCTAGTAAAAAATAATTAATCCATTACATAATTACTCACTAACACAAGTAATTCCTTGAAGAAAACTCATGTTATGCTTTGGGATCTTAAAAATTTACCACATCCTCAAGCTTATTTTATATCAATCATATCACTTTTGTAAGTCATACTCTATCATCAATTGACACCATAGGATAAAAATAAATGCTTATAACTTTTTAGTTTGGTAAATAAAACATCATGCACTAGGTATATCATAAAATAAAAAAATATGCTACTTTAAAAGTTTGGTGTAGTCTAAATCATATTTAGCCTTTGACGCACATGGTTTGAAGGATACAAAATTTTGATGATTCTATATCTAATTGTGAGTAAATTTTACAAAATTGAAATGCACATAATAGCATAAAGCTCCCTTAATATATACATGGAACACTTATTGAAACATATAACACTTAATAGTGGGCAAGTGAAACGAGTTTGAAAATTTTTCAAAATTCACACATTAAAAAACAAAACGTTTCTTTAAATTGAAGTCAATAATATCACAAAAACTATATTAATAAATCTTATGGAATAATATGTGAAATGAAAGCAAAAAAAATTGCTTTATATGTTTTGGTGCTTTCCAAATTAGAGAACATATACAACCAATTCAATTAAGCCTTGCTGACTAAAACCTTTCACTCCTTCGCCATAGTTAGTAAAGATGCCATCACATCATGTAACACATCTTTGGAATTTAGGCACAACCTCCTCCCTTGACATGTGTTTGGGCTTGAATGCTGTTATTTTTATGAGATATTTGTATTGCTTGAACAAAAACCTCATGCAAAGTTGATATGCTAAACTTATTTTTAGCTCATAAAAAATGTAGAAGTGCTAAGGGTCAAGCAATATATCCAAACAAAGGCTTACCCAAGAATATTATACGTTTAGAATTTTAAATCTTAGGAACATTGGGTAAGTAAAATCTTCTATAAAGGAAAAAGACTTGCACTGATGTTTAACAATAAATATGACAACTTAAAGAAAAAATAGCTCTAAGAGTCCACACCATGAATGCTCGCATTAGTGGTGAAGTTGCAAGGTAAACATACAAGTGAAGTTCTTAGAAAGCCAAACAAAAAACATCAATCATTCACTTGGATAAACTAGAAAGTTAGACGTCGTTATTAATTTTCCAAAATTTTGAAATAAAGGGTTTAAAAAATAAATTTTTGATTTGATACTTTTGTGAATGCTAGATATTGAGTTAGGATCTTCTCTTTTGAGAAGCTTGTTATCCTTCCTAGGGCACCTATAAAAAAAATTATTGGATAGATTGTACGTGGCATAATGTTATTAATCAAGATTAAAGACAACAAATTATTATTTCATTGAATTGTAATACTTAAAACATGGTTGAGATGGCCAAATCCGTCGACATAGGTATGGGCAATGGTTACATATGTTCGTGATAATGGTGATGGACTATGATGGATAGTAATGAAAATTACTCCAAAACTTTATTTTAAGACTTTTTAAGGACATTTTCAAACAAAATTTGTATTGATAGAATTATAGGACATCTAGAAAGATGTCTTACAATAAATTTAAAGCTAAAAAATATAAAAAGTTGTAAATTGATATTCAAATAACTGAAACTAAAATATAGATATAAATTACTGCACAAACAAAGGAAAAGCAAACTAAAATATTCAAAAATAATAGTTAACTATAATTGACACCACTAATGATAATGATAATAAAGATTAATAAGAGGTAAAGAGGTAAATATTGACACTATTTTAATCTAAATAAGAGTAGTACACCTCCAAATTGAACCTTTACGTGAAGTATGGGATGCAACTAGATCACGCTCTCTTGGTTGGAAAGGGCTTAACCGTGTAAACCTAAGGCAAAATCTTTGATACTTCTTTAACATGTCTATGTTTAAGTAATGAATCTTCTACCCAATAATCCATGTATCATTAAATGTGGGATGGTCTCACAATTGAACTAAAAATCTTCTTTGTTCCTAATTCTATGTTAAAATTGTTTGGTTATCTATGATTTGCTCAACTTGACTATTAGGTCACTAAAAGCAAGTAAAAGTAGTGGTTGGAAAGGTTTACTTAGCATTAATATTGAAGGGTCAAAAGACTAACTATGTATTAGGTATAGTTCTTTATAAGAAATAGTATCTTGAATATTAAAGATTGTGTTACTTTCATGATCTTCAGTTAAATCTAATGCATACACGTTAATGCCTGATCTTTTTTAGAGATCTCAACCGTCTAACATTATGGGCATTTAATTTTATATGAGTTTATAGTACGAATCTCTTAGATTTCACATCGATCTTTACATAATCATCATTAATAAATTCTCTATGTTTCCTATAAGCCCCTACAAGCCATTTATATATTTCATTATTTAAACTAATTTGTTCAGTAATATGTCGATGTGATGATAAAATATATGAGTAAAAGACTCAAACCCAATGTTTTATTTTTTAAGCAAATTGAATGGATCAAAAGATCTTAGGTTGAAACATGTTTCATTATTAGGCTATAAGGAAGATTAATGAAGATTTAGTTTATTACTTCTATTTACACACCTATCTAGGATGTTAAGTTAATAAAAAGTTAAGTTTCATTCCCACTAAGACACAATGACTTCATAAAATAGTTAATAAATCTAATATCATAATATAAATTATTATTTAAGATAAGCCATGTAGTTTCACAAATTAATCAAGAAATATATTTACAATATGTGAGATAACTAATGAGTTATTGTAGTGCATGAATTGAGCCACTTTAAAAAATATATCATCAACAATGAATGCATTCATTCTAATGGTTTTGGGTAATCCTAACATAAAAGCCCATAATTATATATTACTATGGTCATTCTGGTGTAGATTTTGATGTATATGCACTTTGGACATTATTACATAATTTAGCTACGACACAAGTTCTAGATTAGAAATAATCGACATATCTTGTTTCGGCTATCTTGGACAACGCAATAGATTAACCACATCACTTAAATTTTTGCCTTGATCAAAACGTCCAGCTAGAACTTGAGTATGTATTTGCTAGATGGAGAAATCCTTAAGAGATGTGTAGGGGATGGAAAGTCATGATCCCCAAAGCAAAAAGCCCATTTTTCAAATAATACTATTTAGAAACATATTATGAATAGTATTGACTACTTGATAGATATGACCTAGGTTCTAATAATCACTATATAAATTCTTGACACATTCAAATCTAGGATGACTTATAGTCATTATTGGAAGTAAATAAACATCATGACTTAACAAATTTGCTACTTTATTCTCCACACTTGCCTTATGTTTTAATGTAAAAGTTAATTTCATGTAAGTATTCAAACCATTTACCATGCTAATGACTTAAATTAATTTGACAAAAAATATATAATATGATAGGTTGAATATTTTTAAATTAAAGTGGTTCATAACTAAAAGAAGGAACAAATTTTTGAGATAATAGATAGTGTCTTCAATATCATAGTGATTAAAATATCCCATATTGATGTTTTAATAAGAGTATTTCGTCCATTTACAATTACATTTTCGTTGATGAATGTGATAAGAGGGCAACTTTTAGTCAAGACTACAATAATGCCTATTCCTTAAGCACAAACGACTCCAAAGGTGTTAAAAGTCTAATAATCTAAGGACTAGAGCTTATGTCATAATTTCTTTTTATTTAGCAAAGCTACTTTTAGTACTTTTCCTATGTTAATCCCACCCTTTTTAATATAGTCTATAATTAAGGCTAAAATCATGCTTACTCCTCACATAATTCGTTGATAAAAAGTGGTGAAGCCACGAAAGCAATGAACTTAATGTAAATTGCTTGGAGTTGGCCATTCGAAAATGGATTTTATCTTTTTAGGATCAATAAATATTTTTTCTTTTGAAACTTTAAAACCATTGAATGACATTCCTTCCATAAAAATTAACAATATTTATGACTAACAAATAAATCTTATTCACGTAATTGAGTGCATTGCTATCTAAGATGTCCTAATTATTCCAATGTTTATGGTTTCAAACTAATATAAAATAAAAATAGACAACTATAAAATGACCTAGATAATAGCAGAAAACTTAAGACATAAGTCTCATAAATGTACTTGGCATATTCAACAATATGAATGACATAATTAACCATCCATACAGACCACCTTTCCTTTTAAAAGTAGTTTTACATTCATCACTAAGCAGATTCAAATATTATGGTATCCACCATTGAGATCTATTTCATAAAATATGGGGGTTCCAACTATTTGATCTAACAAATCATCAAGTGTAGAAATTGGAAACCTATAGTTATCATTATTTTGTTAATGGGTTCACTATATATGCACATGGACCAAGTTTCATCACTTTTTAGAGCAAAACAAATGGGAAAATCACATGCTATAATACTTTTCTTAACAAATTCCCTTTGAAAGAACTCATTTACTTATCAAGTATGTTCTATATGAGCAAATAAATTTAATCAATAATTTAGTTAATGTGGTAGGGAAGTGTCAAAAACTAGATCAATAATATGCTTGATATCTCTTAATAAACGGAATGTTTAGCAAGTCATAAAGAAAACCTTCAAAAATTCTTTTAAGAATGGTTGGACTATGGCTGATAGGGTGGATATACTAATAAATATTTTTCTAATTGTCCTAAACAGGGGAACTTCATCATTGGTTATATCCCTCACAATCTTAATTATTGAAATAACAAATTAGTTTTTTTTCATTTTTCTTTTTCTTTTGTTGTATTTAGGCTAGAAATTCTATTTGAGAGATGTCAAAGATATAACGAGATCTTTGCTCTTTACCAAAAGTTATCGTTTTAGCTCTTCCATTTAAGGTTGCATCTAACTTCATAACAAAGGCCTTTCTAAAATAAGGCCAACTATATAAATTGGGGTAACATTACACCTTAATTTTTCAAAATATTGACCAAACTTTTAAGGAATAAATCTTTGTGTCTGTAAAAATTGATATTTTGTCGATAAAAAATATTGTGTATGAGTGGAGATGGTCTACGTTTGTTAAGCCTACTTTTTCGGAGTATTCTATTGTATGACAAGGATACAACCATCGCTATCTAATACATTTGCAACTTTATTCTCCACTGTTATCTTTTGTTTTAAAACAAAGTTGAATTCTTTCAAATATTCAAACCATTTACCATGCTAATCAAATAAATTCATTTGACCAAAATAAAGAATATAATATGTTGAATATTCTTGAATTAAAATGTTCATGACTAAAATGATGAACAAATTCTTGGGATAATAGATAGTGTGTTCAATATATTAGTGATTAAAATATGAAATAATATTATTTATTTAGGACTCTACCAATGCTTACTCCTCAAGCAAAAGTGACTTCAAAAGACTTGGAAAATCTTGTAATCTAAGGACTATTGCCAGAGTCATGGCTTCTTTTAATTTAGCAAGTCTACTTCTACCACTTTCCATATGTTAAACTAATCCTTTTGAATGTATCTACAATTAAGGCTATAGTCATGCTAAGTCCTTGAATGTACTAGAGATATAAAGTGGGAGTGTTATGAAGCTATGAACTTAATGTACATTAGTTTGATTTGGTCATTCAAAAATGGTTTTTATTTTTTTAGGATTAGTAGTTACTCATTCTTTCGAAATCATAAAACCTTTGAATGACATTCTTTGAATGAAAAATAACACTTTTGTTGGATAGGAAACCAATGTTGCTCATGTAATGTACTGCATACTTATTTAAGGAGTCCTAATAATTCATGTATGCTGTTACTATAAACTAATATATAATCAAAATAGATGACTAAAAAATGACCTACGTGAGGGCACAAACCTATGTCATAAGTCTTACAAATGTACTTAGTGCTTTCAACAATGTTAATGGCATCATAACAATTCATATAATGTATCTTTTGTTTTAAAACTAGTCTTCCATTCATCACTAGGTAGATTCTAACAAAATAGTATCAACTTTCAATATCTATTTAAGAAAATATGGTGGCTCCAACTATTTGAACTAACAACTCGTCATGCATAAGAATTCAAAATCTAAACTTAATCATTATTTTGATAATGACATGACTATCAATACATATGCACTAAGTTTCACCATTTTTTGTAGCAAACATAGAGGGGATAATACATGCTCTATTACTTTTCTTAATAAATCCCTTTTGAGTGACCTCTTTTACTTATCAAGTAAGTTCTTCGTGAGCTAATAGATTTAATCTTTAATTTAGTAAAGGAATGCAACACTTTTATGTTTATGAAAAATGATATTTTGTCATTCAAAAAATTTATTTATGGGTTGAGATGGTCTGTTAATGTTAAAACTATATTTTTGGTAGCATTCTCTCATATGATAATGATACAACTATTGCTATCTATAACAATCTTACTAAGTTAGTGTTTAATTCTGATCAAATTACAAAATATTTTAGTTCATCACCAATCTTTAGTCATTCTTAGTGTAATCAAAATGCATCTCATAATGGTTATGGCAGTATAATATATTAAAATATTTGATCTAGTGCTTGTAACTCTACTTCAACATCCTCATCTGACTATATAATCGACTCTTTCTTTTGTTTATTGCTTTCAATTGTTTTCTTTTTATATATTTATGTGTACAACTATATCAAGACACTAGGTTGTGAGATGCTCATTCTTGTGTCAATGATAACATCTTACTCTAGAAATAGTAGATGGTTTGTCCAAGGGTTGGATTCAATGAGCTGGAGTATTGGTGATGGGACATAATTTGCTTATAGGGTAGAAGTTCTAGAATTAGTTTAAGTAGTGGTGTGCACTTTAGGGTAGGAAGTGGTCAAGGGAATCTAACACTTAGAGGTAATTGATATGCTGAATCGTAGGCCACTTTATATGACTTTTCTAAACTAATAATATTTCTCAAATATAGGTTAATTGAATATTGTCTCTGAGCCTAACCCAAATTAAAAATAATGCCACTTGGTCTAGCTCCTTAGAACCAAATTAGAGCATATAATCTCCAAACTTAGTAATGTATTTGTTAGAAATATTTTAGTCATTGCATAAACATTACCATTTCTCCAAAAGTTGACTTAAATAAGAAGTGAGTACATATTTATCTTGTAGGCAAACCTTGAGAGGTATTCCTAACTTCTCATTAAAAAATACCTTTTTAATTTGTGAACAAACAATCTGGCATGTGATAGAATCCAATATTTTCACAAATTACATTTGATGTCTACTAAGATCATACCATTTGAAAAAATGATCCATTCTCTTTTCTCGAATTTGATAGACTCTAAACTCTAAACTTTCATCAAATGTAGCAACTCTTATTTTAACCATGTTAGCCTAGTGATCATTATCCCTGCCATGTTTACTATCATTGGTATGTGGGGACGCTTGTCACCTAAATAGATATTCAATTTGGTTAGGTTCATTTTTGGAAGACATTTTTTCTGCTCCACAGTCACTTGTCATAGAACAACTTAATCTATAAGTTCCACCACATCTATTTAAATTATATTGTTCCAATCAATCAATGCATGTTACTAAGGTTACTCTTATCTCTTGCATTGAATTAATTAGTTTTGTAATTGCATATTATGTTACTAGGTTCATAGATGACTATAGTGGTAAATAATCAAACATTCTATATTATTTTGTAGTCCTAGTAATCATAAACAATTGGGATTGAAAAAAGTTTGTAATTTGGGATGATAATGATAAAGAGAATCAAACAACCATGAAATGTAAAAGCAAAAGAACATATAATTAATTAAATGTTGTAGAATTAGGCTTAAAAATAAGATTTTTTTTATTTATTTCATAATGTTTTTTGATATAATTTTAAAGAATTTCTAGCCATTAAAAACTATTACATATATGTGAAAGATGTTGGTCCAACGATAAATTAAAAATCATGTAGAGATCTTATAGCAAACCATTCTTTGATACCAAGTTAATATATGATTATATCCTAAAACATAATTTTAGGCCATCAATAATTGAAAAGTTCTTAAATTCATGCAACATATCCATATAAAATCTTACCCAAAGGTGCTATAAGTTTATAATAGAAAATCATAGCATCGTTGGACAAGTAAAACATTTCCTAGAAGCTTACGACATACATTGATCATTTACATTAGGAATTTTAAACTAATGTAAAAGTGATTTTAATAACCAACATCAAGAATGCTCAAGTTTGTGGTGAAGTGTTAAGGTGAAGAAGTGGAGTTTTTGAATACTAAATAACAAAGTCACATGTTTATTAAGGTAAACTCAAAATTTGGATGAGGTGATTAATTTCCCAAAAGTTGAAATTAAGTGATTAAGAGCTTTCTTAGTGACTTGATGCTCTTGTAAATACTAAATAACATGTTAGTATCTCTTTTTCTGGGCCTTTAACTCTCTTCCTAGGTTACCTCAAGAATCACACCATTAATATAATATACAAAACATGCTTCTATTAAACTTGCTTAATGGTAGTGCTTTTTTTATTTCATTCAAATTATATTACTTGCAATATTTGTAGCAACAATATTTGTAGAGATTTCAAAGCAACAATGACAATTTTTCAGCCTACGATATGAAAGGATATTTTTGGAATTGTATGGAAGATAATTTACAATCCTAAAGAATATTTTTGAAATTTTAAAAGTCATCACAAATTATAAAAAAATAATTCAAATTAAGCCAAAAGCTTTCCTTGAAATGATGCAAAATTTAGTTGGTGTAAGAGGCTCCCAAATTGGCTTGTACATTTTTTAATGTTAGTTTATTGAGTGGCAAGAAGGTAGCCTACGTGATCTGTGCAGTATGGGAAGATAAACTTAGTTACATCTCAAGTCTGATTTGTAGGTTAGCACGAGCTAATAGGTCGACATATTTTGATAGATTAGAAAATTTTGTGCATTATACATCAACACTTGTTAGTGTGTGTTGAGAGGATAAATGATTTTGAAGAGTTAAGGTGGGTTGAACAGGCCACAAGAATCGACACTAGTAGTGGCAAAGATGGAAGACGAAGCGAGCAGTAGCAAATAGCAACCCAACTCTTAATTTTAAGGCCTTTTAAAGATATTTTGAAACAAGCTTTTGTTAATAAAATCACCATACTACTATAAGCATATCTTTGATAGTATTTAAACCTAGAAGTATTGCAAAAGATACCAATCAATCTCCAAATGACTTAAGGTAAATTATAAATACAAATAACTTAAAAAATTAATAAAAAGCAAATTAAAATGTGTGATATACAAGGATCAAATATAATTGGCCCCCATAATAGGAATAATATCATAAATTAAGTAAAAGAAGACGTACTAAACTTTGAATGGCTCTAAGTACAAAGAAGACTAGTATGTCTCCAAGTGAAACCCCTGTGTGATGTATAGAATGCTACTATGTCACAACTTTACTAATACTTTCTAAATGTTAGAACAAAACTACTCAATGATTTTCATATAAGGGTGAAGTCCAAGCTGTTGAATGACTCTAAAGAAAAAACAAAATTCTACAACATTCTCTTCAAAATAGAAATAATGTATATTTTTATTACATATGATGTCCGACATCATATGAATGTAAATATCGAAAGCTTGTATAGTTTTTCTTTGTTGATGATATAAATGATCCCCACAGCTTCCATAATAATGTTCTACTTGGCTTTATTGGTGTGGCAATGAGAAAAGGAAGAAATGAGGCTTTTAAAATTTTCAATAATTTGATATGTCATTTCACCAATGGATGATTATATTGATCATAGTTATAAGGTTCTATTTATATTTATTACAAGTACTTATCCTCTCCCGAAATCATGTTATCAACTTTTCCACCATTACAAGGCTAAGTAAACAATTCTCAACATTTTCTTTTATGAAAAATATTGCTACGTATTGGAGGTTACAATAGTTATAATTTATTACTTAAAATACATTATTATTATTATTATTATCAAGACTTCTAAAGACTGTGGTTGATTTGTGTGTGTGACGATGAGCATCCATAATCTTTTGATGTGTTGATGCATTTGAATGTCGTATGCTAACTAGTTACCATTCAATGATTTGGAGTGTCTCGTTGAAGTATCATTTTTACCAATTCAATATATATGTTGGAATGAGTCTAATGCGTAGAGGTATCCATTGTGACCATGACTTATTTCACAGAAATAATGCAACGAAATTGCATAACCACACATAAAGTGCAATGACATTTGTTGTTGTAAGGAACCAACATATTTTATGATGAGAATCACATGACAAAAGTTTTATGAAAAGATACATGTAAAGTAAACCAAGATAGTTGAGAATTGAATTACAACAATTGAGATAATGTGCCTCAATGGATAAGCTTCATTAACATATTAGTGCACTATTGTAAGTAAATAATCAGACTCAAAATCAATAGGATTTCAAAGAAATCCAAATGGTTCATGCCATGCCACATATTTTGCTAATGACTATCTTGTTATGAAGTAAGATATCATATACTACATTGATGGATTTCATGATTGTATGACATAAGAAAAACAAATTAGAGTACATATATTTTTCTAATCCTTTCTAATGAGTGGTAGTATCAGAATGACCTTGACACAAAAAGGAAGCACAAAATATCTATCTAATTGACCAGCATTAAGAAACGTGCATAGAAGATGATTTTCTTAATGTGAAATGATGTACGAGGCTGATTAAAGAATCATATTGTATGTGTTAAGAAATTGTTCCCCATTGGGGTATTCCAAATTGAGATTGAAGCATTATCAAAATGTTTTGGACCATTCTAAGAGACCTATATTGGATAGCCTACTTAGCTAGCAATTATATTGCTACGAAGTAAGATATAATTTAATACCATGATGAACTCTATAACCATGTTGAAATAGACAATAGGTGTTAACGTATTTGTTGAGCCATTAATTACCACATTAATATGATTGAAAGCCATTATAGAGGTACAAAGAATCCAAATAAAAAGAGTTTTATGTATTGCCTAATAAAGCCAATCATACTAAACTGATGCCATTGAACTAGTCTTTACATAAGGTTTGATTGGGAGGACGTGATGGCCAATGAATGATGGAGTACTAGATGATGAGGATGTAGAAAAATATTATGTAACTAAAGTTGATGAATTATTACGTTAGCTAATAGATCAAATGAGAAAACTTTTTGGGAAAGAGATGGCTTTTTTCTTTTTCTTTGGGTCTCTTATTCCTAAAAAACAATAAATTTGACAGGTAGCTTTCTAATTCATAAACATAAATTAATATTATAGAAACAATTTTATTGTAATAGTAACAAAATATGAACTCAATTTAGTTTCACAAAAGTAGTCATAATTGCATGAAACTTTCTTTTGAATTTTTGCTAGAATGAAGTGCAAGTTTGGCAGGAATATATTGAAATGGGTTAGATTGGTATTCCTTTTAATTCAAAAAAAATAATGATCTTATATATATGAAGATTTGTTATCATTTGTTAAAATTGGGAGACTCTATAGATATTGTTTTCCTTGCTATGAAATGAACCACATGAAATAGGTTCATTCCTTTTTCCTTGAATATGATTAACTTGACATGAGTTATGTGAACCCAAAGTAGTTTAAGAAAATTGATTTCTTAAGTTAAAATAAAAGATATATGATAAAATCTAGTGGTCTTACAAGATTTTAGTTCACTCTTTTTGGTGTTAAATGCTTAGTAATTTCCATAAGAATAAATGCAAGTCAATCTTAATGATTGTGTGAATGCATTTCATACATTCAATTATCGAGGCATTAGTTGGATCACTTACATTATGATCATTATATAAATATATGAACATCTTTGGTCATCAATCTTAATTAAAGCTTACATAACTTTTAGAATTTATTATCAAATTAAAACTTTTAGATGAATACTGTTACAAGCTATTTAAACCTACTAGTTTGTTATTAGATTTCCTTCCCTAAATATGTGTTAGAATTGAACAACTTTGCGAAGAAATGCATTAATTCTATTTACTAAGGTTAAGATATTGTAAGGGATTACAATGCTTTTATGCATCATTACAAGGATTGATTAATTGTTTAATTTTATAATAACATTTTTTTAACCCCAAATTATCACATAAGTCTAAACAAAATAGTATTTCAATGGATTCATCTTAAATATTTTTTTAGAAATTATGTAAATTGAGAGTGCTTTAGTAGCTCTAACAAGTAGTCTCTAATCATACATACACAACCTATAAGCCCTTCGTTCCTTCTACTCAATTCATTGGAAATTGATTTGATTAAATCCACTACAAGGGAGTTCATTGAAAAACTTTTTTTTTATTCAATTGATATAAAACAATCAATGAAGCAATGCATATTTTTCCATTTAAGAATCTATTAAACTTCTTTACATATATAGACAACATTTGAATATTGTGTAAGTATTACGTTGAGCTCTATTAGGGAAATTACAGAGAATATTTGCTCATTTAATTGTTTTGAATGTCTATCTTCTAGATATTACAACATATGAGGAATGGAAGAATATTAAATCCATCAAAGGCTATTCATTTTGTCTAACTATGATTCCACCATTATAGAAGCATTCCTTGAATCATGATGTTGGGCTTATTTCATGCCAAGATTCATTACAAAGGGTTTCCATAAGATTCATTTGAGTCCTTATATGCACAAAAGGCATTCATCTATAAATTGAAAATCAACTTCCCTAAGTTGTTATAAAAAGATAATAAGTTATTTAGGAGGCTCCACTTTAGTAGAGTTTTTGAAGGCTAAAAATTACTTTACATTATTTTTTATGTCTTATGAAAAAGGTAATTAATTACCACTAAGCTTATCCCATCCTGAATTGATAGTGAATTTTTCATCCTTGGTGAGCATCCAATAATTGTCGCCATCCTCTTCTATTTTGTTCCATGTATTGTAAAATAAAAAATAGTGAGAATGATTCTATTTATTTGATTTCAAAACATTGAGCAAGCTCGACAACACTTTCTATTAAGGAAAAGGCATATCATGCATCTGAAATGGATAATGTTTGAGGTGTTGACCTTCTAAAAAGTCTTTGCATTATATGCTTCCCTAAATCCTTTTATTTCTTAACTAGTAATCCGTACTTTTCATAGGGAAAACAAATCATGTTGTAGCTAGCCAAGTGGTGCTTGCTCGCCAAATCATTGTCACCATAAAGGAAACCATTTATCACACTTTCTACAAAATTAATAATATTATTAAATAGATAATATATCATTAGATTGTAAAGTTTTGTTGGCTATAGCACATGACAAACATGTGCAACCTCCTATTGAGAGTAGTTTGTTTTGCATGTTTTTGTTAATCTTGTGTTCAAAGTAGACCACTTATTTCTTACCTTCAAATAATGTGCTTTTGAGTTAATGGATTAGAAGGTAGTATCTTTTCTGAGGCATGATCTCATTGTCAACTTTCTCTTGCTTGTGTTTCATGTTTGTACATCTAATAAAGAATATCCTTCGTACATTAATCTACAAATTTGATGTGCCCTAGAGATTTTAGAAGAATAACTTGATATCTTTTATTGAGTGATTATCACATCTTAAGAAGAGTATAAGGCAATGTATAAAGAACAAATGGGACTTTGCTTGACAACCATTTGGAGTGGACTAGTACTTCATTTTACCTAGTATATGCATATTGTTTAAACCTCTTCTTAGTGCTTTAGCTACAATGTTGAGAAGAAATAAGAATAGAGGGTTACAATGCCATAGCTAATATAAGAGTTAGATGGAACAATTTTCTTTCTCATTAATAATGACTAATAATGCCATGGAGATTTGTGTAGTACTTATTTCTCTCCATGATGTACTATTGAATAAATTCTTAAGGTCTAACTTGATAATAGAGCTATTAGCTTTTATCATCTCATTTAAATCATCAAGTTGCCCTAATGAAAGTATGATTTCTTAGGTAAGTAAAATATTTTTATTCATTTCTTATTCCTTAGCAAAAGATGATTTCTCCATTGAGATGATTGTTGGTAGGAAACACCATAAGCTAATTGCCAACAACTTAGTCTATTTTTTTAAAAGCTATACAATGAAATTATCATAAAGCTTAAAAAGAAGTGTTGGAATTAGTGTTTAAAAGAAAAATTTGATTAGTAGCACTACATTCTTTAGGTGATGCTTACCAATAAGAAAATCTTTGATAGCATCATAAATTTAATCTTGAAATATGAGCTAACAATGCTAGTAAAATAAACTAATAAACCCAGCAAATCTATAAGAACTTGAAGAATCCATCAAAAAAATAATTTTTTGTATTTTCCCCTGATTAACTAGTTGAATAAGTGCCATATTACCTTCTAGTTGGTATAAGCATCTTAAAGCAAAGCACCTCCCATTTTTCTTAGTAAGGAATAGTACGATATCAAGAAATCCAAGATATATTTGGCAATTAAATCCTTCTCTAAGTCCTAACTCTCACTTGGATCTTTAACTATTTATATTTTACCCTTTATTTGCTTATAATTAAATAGTGTTTAGAGGACATTTGGGTTTTTATCACAATTTTTTGACTACATAGAACCTATCTTTCAACTCTTATGCATCTAATGTAGTCACATCTAGTACATCATGTAGAAGTTAAACTTTCAGATGTACTACTTCTATTAAGACATGGAGCCCTAGGAGAATTCACCACTATACTTCTCATTAGTTTTTGTTATCATTGTTGTTGTAGCATTCAACTATAATAGACCCTTATTTACTGTGCATTTCTATTTATTTTCAGTAGTTCATCAATTTATTTACATCTATACTTTACTTTAGGATGTTAAAGAATAATTGAAAAGGTTTTGAAGATTTTCAACATTATATTAAGTACAAACCTTCCTTTCAACAATCTAACAATCTGGTTGTTCAAAATTTTCTTAGAAATTAATCTAGAGATGGATTAAAAATTTGTTTTTGGCTTTTTTTGTCATTGTCCACCTCTGACAGCCATCATTACTACCACCAAAGCATCAATCATTAACTCGTGCTAACTTTCTTCAATAGACATTGACGAACCCAAAGTTTCAATGCCTCTCTACCAATGACACTCATCAAAATTGGAACCCAAAGTGATGATCGATCAACATATGTTGCACTGTGCAATATTCCATTGCCTCAACTTTCACATTTACAATTAGCCTCCACCAGCAATCTTAAATACCCCTAAAGATCTCTTATATTAATAAAAGAGTTCTTGGCATACACAAAAAGATAACTCATCTTTTATGTATCACCTTGTGAATAATGTTTTCTTAATTTTTTATTTTTAACATTCTAAGTACTACAACTACAACACTTATACTTAATTTTCATTAATCTGATCATATTATTAAGGCATCAACCTATTATATAACAAACTACACTCTTTATGTTGAATAATAGAACATTATTAATTAAAAATGTCAACATTTTGAGATTCTTGAAAGTTTCTTTCAGTCATTTTTAGGCAAATCACTTTTTTTGATATTTCATTTGGTGTCTTTTCTTATTGACTTGTCACTATTAGCCACTATGAAGCCATTTGAGTCATACCATTTTCCTAGAAATCTTTATTTGAGCCTTTGAGAGATTGAATGTCTACTTGCCTTTTAAGCTACATGTCCTTCCTAAGTTAAAATTCGATCGGTATTGTTTACTCTTACTTTATAATTGCTAATTGAAACTAATCATACTGTCATTCAGTAGAAGATCTATAATACACTTGGGTTTTTATGTTATGTGATGATGTTGTTTAATTCAATTGGGTGTTGATATTGTTTTCTATATCAATGGCTGCCAAAGTTTGATATCTCACATTTCTTATTACTTCAATAATTAGAATTATATCAACTTCTCCATTTCTAACATAGAAGGGTTTACGACTATTTGCATGCCTGTATTCGATCATTCAGAGTTCTTGTTTACAATTACTTCGAAAGTGTTTAGGAAAATTTCTATTACTTAATTTTTTTCCATAATCCATTGTTGCACTCAATGTTTCTAGAGATTGTAAGATCTAAAGGAAGATTTTTAGCAAGATTGACCAAAGCATAGACCAGTGCCCCATGGGGCCTTGTTAAACTTATTTTCATAGAATTACTTTTAATTACTTGCTAACTATTAACATGATTGAGAATAAAGCCTATTAGTTAACCAAGTTAATTGGTAGGTGCTCCAATGTGATCCACACATGATCTTAAAAAGGTTTAGTACTGACCCAAAAATTTGGAACCATTTGACAACCCTCATTAGGAAGTGTATGATTTTCCAAAATATTGTACATTAAACATCAAATCTTTTCCCATTCTCACAAAAATAGTAGGAGCACATGTTTATCTCTTTGCAATGTATTCAAACATGCCAATTGCATTGAATTTGCACACTTTGAAATTCCAATTGAAAACCTTACCTATTAGAATGAGTTTGAAGGGTGCAACCTTTTTTGAGACAGCATTATCATCAAATATGACCATTTGTTTGCACTTTAAAGAAGAAATGAGCATTATCATGATTGGTGAGGATAATAATCTTTCCCATATTCACCATAAAAGAAGGGCCACGAGGCTAATGCACACATGAGATATAACTAGTAAGGGAGAGGAGTCCCAAGAATCTTGTTGGAAGTGTTATCTTTCTCGCAACAAATTTGAAAAATGTTATCACCTCACTATCATTTCGATGTTAGCTTTTGAAGTTCTTTTGGAACTTGTCGCAAAATTCTCTTTTTTATGATAGTTGATTTTAGTTTTAACATTTTTCTTAAGAAAATGAGCTCCTTGGATCATGTCAAGAGGTTTTTAACAAGAGAATGGGTGAATTGTTTTAAAAAAGAACATTTATTTCACACAAAAAGTTTTCATTAAAATGTTTAATAAATTTTAAATATAGTTAAACAAATATCTAAAATTAATTTTTATTAAAATTTTAAATTTCATTTACAATATGTTAATTTCAATTGAATAATAAGTTGTTAAAGATATTCTAAAATAAAAAGGTCAACAAAAAGTTTAAAGTGTAGGTATGTATTTTTTAAGTTGTTCAACCTAAAATAAAATTAGTCTTTTTTTTAAATTTAATTAATTATTTCAGAAGCTAAAAATAACAAAAGAAAAGAAAAATGATTCTTAAAATGATCTTCATGATTATCAAAGATATTAAAAAATATCTTTAAGGTTGATTAACCTTGAATTCATATTAATTTTTATAATTTACATAGATGACATAAATTAAACTAACATTCTAAACAAATAATGGAAATACCTAAAATTTAAATCAAAATATATCTCCTGGTGGCCTGCCACTCTAATCAAGATGAGTTTCATAGATTTGACATTTATAGACCTTCATCTTTAAATTCTTGAATGAACAGACACCTTAATTATCTAAAATTTAAAAAATTTACTAAAGAAAATTTATTGGAAATATTTTTGTTTGTTATCACCAAATAACTCACCAAGGTTATTGGTGAAAATCACAAAATCATTTTGAAAAGTTCTTAGCATCTCTTAGAAGGTCCTCTTCATCAGTTATCTAGACAAAATATATTTGAGCTTTATGACTATATTAAAAATTCACATAATTAGGATATTATCATCAAAATATCTTTCATCCTCCTTGGGGTCACTAGGATAACAACATTTACCATTTTATAATATTACGAAGATAAACCATTAAAAGTAAAATGAACTTTTATTATAAATATTCAATCTATCATATAACAACATTTTCTTAATAGAATTGATTCAATTGTATAGATACACACATACACACACACACATAGATATATATATATATATATATATATATATATATATATATATATATATATATATATATATATATATATATCATTTTTCCTTTACCAAACTCTCTAATGAGATTATCCTTTTAGAACTATTTTTTTAAAAAAAATCATGAGCATAACAAAATCCTAAAGAATCATATTATCATATTGTACTTGTAGGTTTGAAGAAAAATATTGTCATGCCAAGAATCCAATAATTTTTCCCAAAAGTCTAATCCAATAATTATCTAAAAATCAATGAAACCGCTGTAATCTAATCCAATCTAGAGAAATTCCATGAATAGCTACAAAAGTCTCATAACAAAAATTAACTAAGATGTACCAAGTCTTATAAGATAATTTGATTAACTTTTATGTCGAATAAAATATAATTGATGGGCAATAAGTATCAAATCTATTATTATTAATGTTTAAATAAATAAGATAAATTATTTAGCTTATTTACTTACTCTGATAATCTCTAACTCCACTCTTGCTTAAGAAGTTTAACAACTTCAACTTCTTATGAAGTGGAGAGCTAGGTGGCTCAATAGGGAATCTTTGAGTTATGATATAGAACTATTATTCATTAATAAGAAATATGAATGAAATAATGGAATAAATCATATGAATCAATGAGTTCAATTTTTAACTAACAAAATTATATCATCATTTTCTAACTAATTTAATATATATTTCATTACACTCAGACTAACCATATACTTAACATCCACTACATGATATAATATAATTTCCTATACATAAGGATCAATTTGACTCTTCCACTTCTTTCAAATAATGTAATCCAACATTCAATATGGTAATGATAATCACATGGGCATCCATGTGGGATTCTAAGCGTCTTTAAGAACCACAAGTAGTCACTAATATAACAAAGCATAGCATTAGATTTCTTGTAAGACTAATTGTGTAATTATTCCCTTCTCAGGCTATTGAGGTAATGGCTTCCAGCAAATTCTAGAGGTTCTTACCTTGAATTGTGACACTCTAACTATAGCTTTAACCATTTAGATTTAACTGACACCAAGCCAAGGGAGTGTGATAGCTGACATGTCTATCTCCTTAGTAAGTATCTATACTTTAGAGTCCACTATATCTAAATGACTTGAGTGGAGTATCCATATTTCACTATTTCAAAATAACCCTCTTCTAATTACAAACTTTTTGGACTTTTATATGATGCTCCTTAAATTTAAGAATCTATGTATGTTATGGTAATTGATTCTTCTTTCTCTTATATTCAACTTTTATTATGATATTCCTAAATGGATAACATACAAAGCTTTTCTTTTAATCCTTTTATTTTAACCACAAACTTCTAATATTTAACAATCCTATCAATATCTTAACAAGCATTCTTGGTAGGATAGAAATAAGGATAAAAGGAAAAGTTAATAATATAAATAAACTTATAAGCTCATTTTAAAGCATCAATCATAAATAAATGTTCATGTGTTACAACTCAAGTCTTACAATTCCATAATGCTTTTTTTTAGAATTTAAAATTTCAAAATTAAACATTCAGTTTGTCCATATTGATGGTTTAAATATGTTCAATATTTAAATTTTAATTTAGAAATAATCATATACCTTAATTGATTAAATAATAATTATATAGTCAAAAATATTAGGTGCATTGCACCCATTATATTCATTAAAATAAGGATAATAAATGCATTTCATTATTAACAATTAAGTGCAATAATGATAGCTGGGAATCAAATTTTTATTCATTGTCATTTTGCTTATAATCCAGTTTTTGCGATTTTAATATTTATAAATATACCTCTAACTCATATTCCAACTCTAATTTGTTGAGCACATTGTATATTCATGAATAACAGATTATTGATGTCATTAATCTTCACCAATATTTTGATATTATATTTCTATGTTTTCTTTAAGACAATATGTCAACAAACTTTTTGCTAAAAAAATTCATAACATTGATTTCGGCACAGATTGATAAAATGGTAAATAAGATATTTATTTATTCCTGTGTAGAATAGAAAGTCATATCAAGTAAATCTCATCGCAACAAATGTAGAAATTTTAGCAATGGTTAAGATTTAATTTATAACATATATAGTTGACTAATTTGTTTAATAAATAATCTATGCATGAGTCTCAAACATTAAAAATGTTTAGGATGCATCCATTAACTTCGTCTTTAAGACATGACTATACAATAATTTGAGAGACAGTAAATGTTGAAAGATGTTGTAGTAATTCTCATTCACACTTGTTGAAATATTTTTATAGACAAAAGTGCATGATGAGTTGAAATAATATAGATCTCAAGTTATTGCAAACTACAAATTTAGTTACCAATTGTAGAAAAATAGACAAGATATCCAGTTAAATGATACAAAATATTGAAAAAATGAGATAATTATAACAAATGGTATAAAAGTTATGAAGTCAACAACATTAACAATAGTTGTTAAGATAATTACATAATTGATACAATTTTAATTTAACATCAAGAATTGATTTAAATAGAATAACAAATGATACCAACTAATAAGATGTTTATTTGCTAAACTTTTAAATTTTTAGCCTATGAGATGTAACATAATTGTTTTTCTTGCTTACCAGAAGAAGGACATTTGTTGCCTAAAGCTTAGACTCATATTTACTTAATGTAATAATATAAGTCAATTTACCAAACTAAGTAATGATCCCGATATATATATTTTTTAAGTCAAACATTAGGAGGATTTCAAACTCTATATTAACCTATAGAAATATTTATATGGAAAATCATATAAATTTAAAATGTTATGTGCTTATGATCTAATTCTAATTAGAACAACTAAATTGTTATACCCGGTAAAATATTATATGTTTAATCTTCAATAATTCAATTGTGGCTTGGATGATTTCAGATCGACAGTAGGATGAGCCAGGAGCTCAATTGGAGGCCATTGGAATTTCTGAAATTTTCTGGGGATTTTTCGGAGCACCGAGATTTTTTTTTTAAACCGGAATTTGGTTTTTTTTTACCGCGCGTGAACCGGACCGGAGCGGTTCAGCGAAGGTGGGGTGGTTCGCCGAGGTGCGTTTGCGCGTGTGTTTGGATAAGCCGCGGATAAGCGGATCGGACGGGCGAGATCAGCGGTGGAGATTAACCGGCTGATCGGGTGTTAAGCGGCGTTTTTGGAAGGTCAACCGGCGCTTAATGGGTCTTAACGGGTTATTACCGGTTTAAGCTGGGTATTTAACCTAAACTGTTCGGCTGTTAGGGTTTCGAATGGCGGCTAGAGGCGAAGTGTTCATGGCGAACGGCGGTACTTTCCGGCAGCCTTCCAAGGGGCTTTTGGTAACCGGAGGTTCGCGGGACAGAGGCGAGCATTTTGGTACCGGTTTCGTTCGACGAGGAGCTGCGGTTGATCGCGTGCGAGCTTCACCGCCGTCGACGAGCAAAGGTAGGAAATTCAGATTTAAATCAGTTATTTAGCAAATTAAAAATATGGATTATTTTGCAAATAGCTACTTGAGCATGCGGATATGGGTTTTTGGAATTGATTAATGCAATTTATTGATTTTAGCATTTTAGGGTTTTTTTTATGAAGAAGAATCTATATATATTCCGCCGAATTGGAATTTCTGTGCATAGAAGCATGCCTTAGGTTTTGATATTATCATATTGCCATTATTCAGGTTATCTGAATGCTAGAATGACTTTAATTTCATGAATTGGCATAGTCGGATCGGACAACACTTCGGCGAAAATTTTTGCATGGACATTTAGCTTCGCGACTTGATTATATGGAATTTTTAGGCTAGTACGAGCTTTAGGCTAGCGTCCCCTTGCGTTCGGTCGTCGGAAATCGACAGGGAAAACGGAGATTTTCGGAAAGTCGACGGTTGGGATTTCGCGGGCGACGGGCGAAGGAAGGGGATGAATTAGGGCTAATTAGGGATTAGTCTGATTATTAAGTGAATAATTATATTAATTATTAATATTTATATGTTAAGCGTCGGCCCGAATTCGGATTATTAACTTCGGCCGGCGGGGTTCTCGGCTCAGCGCGTAAGGGTTTCCGAACCGACCACGAGAACCGGTTCAGGGGAAGTGCGGCGTGGATGAGAGAGAAGCGGAAGAAAAAAAAATTAATTCGGAAATTAATCCGAATTTTCGGAAAAAGGATATGCGGATTTTAAATTCGGAAATTTATTCCGAATTTTGGAAAATAGATAAAGGGCGGAAATTGATTTTGGAATTTAAAATTTCCTGAAGTGAGGAAGAGGTGATTTTTGGAAATCACGTAGCCAAGTTGAAATTGACTGTTGGAAATTACCCATAAATTCAGTGCAGCTGGATTAGTTGGAAGGAAGTGTGACACTTGGGTGCTACCAGAATAGTCAGAATTTTGGTACAGTTTGTGTTGCTTGGATGGCAATGACATGGATTGAGTCAGTTTACTCAGTGTTGGCATATTTCATGGATTGGCATATTGGACCGGACTACTATAGGCCCTATATGATGTTTTAGGGTAGTTGTGGTAGGTAACTGTGCGGTACAGACTTAGCTTCCACAGTATACATGTGGACTGGTATGCGCCTTGTTGTATCTGGACACATGTTGCCGAATCTTGGAGTTAGAGCTTGGCAATGACTGTAGGGGCGTGAGCTTCTATGGAAATTGTTGGGAGAGGACTTCTTGGGACGGTGGCTGAGTCGATCTCTTCTGGTCCATGAGTGTAGGCCTGCACGCCTGAGGGTGGCAGGGGTGTCTCGCCTTGGCTAGCCAAGTGTGTAGGCCTGCGTGCCTGAGGGTGGTAGGGGTGTCTCACGTTGGCTAGAGATTTATGGGACTGGTTCTGTCTATAGTCTCCAGGAGATTGTTTGACGAGAGATGCTGCGGTGTCGGGTGCCATGCGTGCGTAGAGATGGGCGTGTCCCGCTGGCATGCTTGCTTAGGCGCCATGCGTGCGCAGAGATGGGCGTGACCCGCTGGCATGCTGCATTGGAGCACAGAGGAGAGCTACTCTGGTGTGACTGGGGGTGACTGTGGTTGGTCAGAGTCTGGGACTGAGAGTGCCTTTCCACCCTACATTGTTATGCTGTATTTCTATACTCTTGCTATTATCCTTCTCTTGCATGAGAGTTTTTTTTACTAGCTATCTTTCCTACTGGGCGTAGCTCATTCCTTTATTATCTATATTTTTCCAGTGGCTCGGCAGACTTGACACCACCTAGCTTTAGGTGGGATCGTGATCAGTAGGCTAGTGGAGGAGATCTGATCTGTGATTTTCTGAGACATTCTGGTTAGTTGATTGTTGATGTTGGATGTATTCAGTGAGACTGTTATTCTTATGTCTTGTATTATGTGAGGGTGATTCTGACTCATGTACTCGGATGGATGATGTGGTATTTGATGGACTGTGATTTTTCATATGAGTTACATTTTTATACACTATCTTATTTTCTATCTTGACGGTATGGTGTGTGGAGCGCCATTTCATATCAGTGGATGTTATATATTTTTTTTGTTGATGGTGAGGTCATTACATGACTATGGAACTTAACCTTGGGGGTTCATACTTCTATTAGATCGGTTCTCCTACCGGTATGGGTTAGGAGTATTGGGTCTAGTAGGAGTAACATTGCGTGAGTTCATCAGTTAATTCAAGAGTCATGAACCTGATTTGACGGTGTGCCCGGGAGATGGGATCCACATAGTTAAGGAAAGTAGGTGTGTAATGATGTGTTATATCCTATGTTTTTCATAGGCTACTCAGGTTGGTATGGGACGATCTGAGCTGTCTATATGTTAAAAAAAAAAAAAAAAAAATGGGGTGTAACATAAATAAACTCTAGTCATGTAGATTTATAAGAACATGAATTAAACTTCATTCAATAATTGAAACTATACATATAGAAAGTAATGTCCATTAGTTTAATGATTGAAATTTTATGATAAGGATTTTTTATGTTAAAATTTTCATTGCATTGTATATTTATTATATTTTAATTGAAAATTAAATATTTTAAGGAAATAAATAAAAAAAACCAGAATTTGGAAAATTATATTTTGTTTGAACATGAAATTTAGAATTGCGTTAGTTTAAAAAAACTATACAACTAAAAAAAATTATTCATGAAAAATATTGTTTAAAATTTTAACAATTATGTCATACTGTTTTTGAAATGTTACTTTGATGGTGTAATGATTGAACATTTGCTACTATTTGTAAAAAAAAATATGACTTCAAAAGATGTCAAATAGCATAAAACTTATCATAAATTGAAACATCAACAAGGAAAATGCCCCAAATAATCAATACACTATTCATTATGTAATAAAAACTTTTCAATACTATAGTCACAAAAAATTTGTTTGTTTACACAACCTTTCAAATATTTGGAAAAAATAATTCTTATAGAAATTAAATTTTTAAAGTTTTTTAGTTTGTTGATATTTCAAGTAGAAGTTATACTAATAATTGAAATATCATAAACATGGTAAGAAAGTTATAATAGTACATAAATATAAAAATCTTAAGAAAAACAATGATAAAAGAAGATTGAATTTTTTTTATATAATACATAATAGTAAAATATTTAAATTGAAAACATAATCAACAACATTCAAATTATAACAAAATTATAAATATTTCAAAATGATAAAATCTTTTAAAATCCTAAAAATAACTGAGAAAAGTTTTTGTTGTAACGAAATATTCAAAATAATTAAAACTTTGTCAAGATAATGCTAATAGAGGAAGATCATAACACTATAAATAAATTATCTTTCAAGTGAAATAAAATCATTCATATGAAAAAAAATTTAAAATTCTTTAAATTCTTTGTATAGTATATGCATAAGACATTACAATTAAATCAAACTATAATAATTGCTATAATAAAATTTTAGAAAGTAATACCTTAAAAAAAATAAGCTAGTGTAAATAAGAATGACTTGAAAGTTAAAAAAATATTAATCATAAAAAAATAAATACATTGAATGTAAAAAAATATTTTAAATATCAATTCATAAATTTCTTCATGAAAAAGGCTTCCTTACAAGTTATGCAAATAATTCCTAAAAGGCTAAATATTTATAGCATAACATGTAAATAGGTAAAGCATCAAACATTAGGATGTTTGTCATCTTTGATAAAATTTGTAGCGGATATGAAGAATGGTTTTTACCATCTATATTGAATTGTTGGGTAGTAAGGACTAATGGAAACGAAATATATTTGTCCGTTGGTTTCCATGAAAATGTTAATGAATGACCTTTTTATAATATTTGAAATTCTAATATGCTTTTCTAATTTTATTTGAAATGTTATGTATTAATCTTTATGAGTTGTTAATTAGCATAACATAAAATTATTTTCAATTTTTAAATAATTGATATAATTCATTATTTCTTTTGTTACTATGTTTTTACTTTTTTAAATTATGGATTCATTTTATTTTTTTAATTTATTTATCTCTCACTATTAGTTTAATTATTTTGTGAAATACACTTTCTTATAGAATCTAACATAAATATGTTTTGCATATTTCTTATATATTTTATTTTCCATATTATTTATTTTTTTAATTTCTATAATATTTTATTTGTTCACATATTTATATTTCATTTGTTTTTTTTATTATGTCAACTTATTTTTTATATATGATGCATAGATTATTAAAAAGCTTTATTAGTTTTTTTTTGTGTGATGTTTTTTTTCATATTAAAATTTAGTTATTAATTAATTATCAAAATAATTTTTAACAAATTATAGATAATTTTTAAAATATTTCTATATTAGATTTACTTTTTCCATCTAAATAGTTGAAGGGATGTGTTAAACATAAATGACATTTATATTACATAAATCACATGATATGAAGGGTTATGAAAAATAAGAAATTTTGAACATTATTTCTCATTTGGAATATTTAACTCTACATTAGTATTATATCATTGAAAGATTTTATTTAGAAAAAATCGGCTTGAAAACAATGTTCCAGTGACATATCACTATTAAATTTATGGCAATAGTAAATATAGGTTCTTAGAAAAGAATAATAATGATAGACAATGAGTACAAGATCATTTTGCAATGTGAAATTGCCTATACATTACAAAATTGTTTAAATATAATATGATATAAAATTATTTGGATTGATAAATATTTCAAATATTTAAATCATTTTTCGCATAATTCTATGTATTTCATATTAGTATGTAATCACAAACAACACATTATGTGTCAAAGGGGGTTTATAATTGCAGTAATCATAGAGGAAATAAAAAATTATTAAAATTGCAAATATGCATGCAATTTTTAAATCTAAAATCATTTCTATGAAACAAATTTAATAAACATTAAATTTAGTGAAAATATCTTTTAAAGAGTAAAAATAATTATTAAAGCAAAAACTTAAAATCTTTATAAATATGCAATTTAGAGCATAGTTGGTAATGTGAGAATAAAAATTACCTTGATCAAAACAATCAAAATGAATTGATGAATAAAAAATTCAAATAATTAAATTTGAACATTTTTAAATTCAAGTACACAACAAAATTTTACAAATTTGTTAGTAAGTTTAAAATAACTATTATATTGAAATAATAAGTCCTTAAAACTTCCTCTATAAAATATTAATTAAAAATAATATACAAGATGCATCATGAACTAGTTTATCAATTTATAATTTATTAATGCAAAGTAACATAACAGCTAAGTTAAAAAAATGGGTAGTACAAATAAAACTATACTTTACAATGACAAACAAGCTATCCAATGTAGTTTTATAATACATTAAAAAGGGGATGAATTGATATTTGTGATGGTATAATGTGTAAAATCTCTGACATCACTTGACTTCTTTGAATAAAATTAGTTTTCCATTCGAAGAAAATAGTCTTGGTGTTAAGAAAATCTTGAAAATTAAGAAACATTTTCTATAAAACTTAATCAGAAGATATTAACAAACAACTATTGTACTCTAACTACTTGTTAATGAAATACCAATTCTCAAATGCATCAAGGATAAAATCCAATACATGGCCTAGTATGAAATGGATCAAACATTGGACTGCAAGGATGCAAAGTGATCTGGCTCAATGAATTGTTGGACATGGTCGCTAACTTATAATGTTTAATTAAGTAATATTCTACTTGGAACAATTTGTGATCAAAATAGCCAATTCTAAAATGTAAACTATAATTATGGAGCACCAATTCTCCTTTAATGATTTTAATGTTAACATTTACGATACTGAAAAGCAAGTACTATTCATGAAAACCCTAATGAAACTAATTTTTTTAACTTACATCAAAGTGATCATAATATCCTAATGAAGATTGAATTGATCATGCTTTTATTTATTATAAAATGCTAACTAGACATAAGTTACATTTTAAAATAATTTAAACATAAATCAACATAATATCAAATGATAATGAAATTGATTACAAAATAAGCAAAGCTAAGTTAAATGAAATCAGTAATATAATCATGCTATCCATTTTACCACAGAATATTTGAAAGCTAATAGTGTTAATTACTTTGCAAAATTAAATCAAACAAAAAAAATATTATGTGTAATATTAAGGAGAATAGCCACTTCATGAACAACTATTATCACCTCACTAAAACTTTTCCGTAGGAAGTTTTTAGAGAAGTGTTCTTTGGGAATTCTCAATCAATTTGAAACAACTAGAGCAACAATAGTGTAGTTAATGAGGTGGTTCCTGCTACTAATGAGGTAGAAGTCATTAAACATTAATGGTGAGAATGTAGGTTCCAATTCTAGTGTTGTCATAGTTGGAATTATTTGGAACTATTTAGATGAACTGAGTTTAGAATCTTTTCATATTGAAATAATTAAAATAATATATGAAGTTAAGATAATGGAGATAATTAGGTGCCCGCATTTGTGTAGCTAATTGCAATGTAGCAATTTATACATTTTAGTAGATTGTAGTGTGTTATTCATTGTATTACAATATATAAAAAAATCATGGTAGTTGGCAAATTGTGTGTTGCATGAAAGGAAAAAACTTTGTTAGACATACAATAGAGCTTAGTATACAGAGAAAGAAATAAAGTGTGCACATCTTTGTCTAAATCAACTACAATGAAGAATCAAACTAGTATGTGTGATGGACAACCAATTACAAATAAATGCAAAGTTCTTATTAATATGGACACAATACAGCTTCAATACATCCTATGATCATAAAGGACATGACATTTAAAATGTTGAATATGTTTTATATATATATATATAGGGATAAAATAAGCTATTTGAGGTTTTTACATATTTTATATGATACAAGTATTGTTTTCATAAGGCAGGCACTTGTACTTCAAAGAGTTACTATTCATTTGTGTCAAAAATCATAACATAAAAAAGTTGAATAGTTGTTGCTTGTGAACACTTTTCATCTTATTACGTGATTTCCTCATAAAAACTTTAATAATTGATGGATAAAAAGTGTTCAAAACAAAGTAAATATTATTAAACTACATACTATTATGATGCATCACCTCTTCAAATAATAACACTGTGTAAGAAAAAATTGGCCATCTCCATAACATACTATCTTTGCATACTCATACTAGTTTAAAGGTCATCAAAGAATTGTGCATAATAGAATGACATGATTTATGTCTATTATATAATCATCCATTAGTGCATGGTTGTCACTGATATTGTTCATCCTATTATGCAATTGTATTGTAAAAATTTGTTGACTAAGAAGAATAGATAAATAAAAAGTTTGAGTATGAGTGTTGGCAATTCATCTCAAGTTTTATACAAAATGGACTAAATTTATATTTACATTAGACTATAGTGAATTGCATCTTTCATAATGCTGCAAACATACCTTTAAAATGATATGGATGTGCACATCAAACATATACAAAAATTGGCATGAGTGTAACAAGAATGTTGTCTCTATATTACATTTACCAATATGATGCTTACCCACTTCCTTTGTTTCAATGGGTTATTTACCATTTTTGTTGACAACATCAACAACTTTCCTTTCACAAGACCCACTAAATAGTTAGAAACAAAATAGAATTACCGATAAGGAATGTATATTGAATTTATTAGATGAGTAAAAAAAGCGAATTGTGCCAAATATAATTTAATGTTTAGTAAGAGAATATCAAAGTTATGAATGACAATGATTTTTAGGTTTAAGTTTGAGATAAACCCAATTTATTATGTGTCATGGGATACCATTTCTAGCAAGAAATCTTAAACATGAAGATTTATAGTGTGTTATATAGAAAATGATGAACAAAGATGTTGTTTGGGTAATTCAATCCTTTCTCTCTTACTAGAAAGTTTTAGGATAAATGTAGTATTTAAAGCCAACCACTTATACACTTTTAGGGAAATCATTGCCTAAAGGGAATTTTCATTGAACTTGATTGCATAACTAGAACTTTTTTGTGGATCACCCACTTGAGAGTAACATAATGCCCAATGATTTATGATGCTTAGGACTTCAAGGACTAACGACATAACAAATGGCCATAATAGCAAAATATTATTCAATTTAGGATGGATAGGAGGTATTCATATTATAGGACTTAAGAGGGAAGGCAATGATGGAAACTATAAAAAAATAGTGGCAATAATTCATATCATAATTCAGATATCAAATTATAACCTAAAATACCTTGGTTACAACTAACGACTATGCACTCATGTAGATAAAGAAAACATTATTTCTAAAATTTTAATGCTAACATAAAATAATCTTTCTTTGTATTCCATAATATGGCTTTAAATAGATCGCAATACTAAACCTAAAATCAAAAGAAAAATAAAATAAAATATTGTTCTTATGGAAAACATGCAAAAATATACAATGTGTTGATATGGGTGAAAATTTTATGGAGAACTTATGTGAAACACTAAAACAAATCTTAAAAATAAATTAGTTAGTTAAACAAAACTAAATAAAATTTATTAGTTAAACTCAATTATAATCATATGATTAATTTTTTGACATCAATACGGACCACTAAGAGATGTACTATCTATCATGTGGAGTTGTGCTGTAAAAGAATTTTCATCAAAGCTTAGTAATGATTTTATGATCTTGCCAAACATATAAATTCATATTACATAGTTTATGGATAGAAATATCATTAAAAAAACTTATCAAATGGCACCATATAGAACTTGTAAAAGATAATAGAAGTGTTCCATAATTTGTCTCTTCGTGGAGAGCAAATAGGGGTAGGACTTCAAATAAAAATTGATAATAGAATTGGCATAATATTTGTAGTTTTGTTCTTCTTCTTAATGAAAATAAAAGAATGGAAAAACTAATAGATTTAAAGAGATTAAATGACACTAACCATTTTGGCATTACATTGATAAGCAAAAATCAGTCGTCTCATATCTACGTTTAAGCTTTTTGAATCTAAATTGTAATCAAGCTTTCCTGATAAACTAGGCATAGAAGTTATCGTACAATGCAACATAAGGATGTTGGTCTAATGAATTTTTTAACTATTGTGCTTACTTAATGTTTGCAACATTAAAGGGAATAAATATTGATATCATGTTCCCATGGCACTACCCTAATGATGAAACCATTAATCTTTGTTTATGGTGTCATAAATATTAACAATTAGTTTTCAATTTTATTTACTTTGATGATTACCAAATTACCACAATACTTTATTATGGGATCTTTTTTATAGCTTAAGAATTTATAAGACTAGATGTACATCAATAATAAGCAATAAAAATAGAAGAAGCAATCAATTGTGTTGCTACTATACTCTATCATATACGATAAGATAAGAATAAAAAACTACTCATGAAGTTGACACACTCATTTAATTGATCAAAATTATCCCTTAGGTTGTTTGCAATGTGGCAATTTTCCCATAACGAATTTTTAGAGCCACCACAACCTACAAAGGCTACAACTTATTTCATAATATATGTTTACCCCCAACTTGGCTAGATGAAGGTGAACAATGACCTTACCTATATTATAAATTATTGTGTGTTTTTTGGTATTATCATTTGAAAAGTAAAAATATGTTTTTGATTTTAGAAGTTCTCTAATTACCACACTAATTCCTTATAGCATGGGCACAACATCAGGATTGACTCCAACATTGCTACAAAAGCTCACTTGGAGTACTAAAAGTATCCCCAAATAGCAAAATTTTAATGTGAATATATTTTTTATGACATTTTACTCAATTCAAGTTTTTCATATTTACTATGAAGAGAAAACTACTACGGATTGGATAACAAACTTTACTCTGTATGATGATTTTTTGTGAGACAAGGGCACGTCCCTTCCTAAATGTTTTTGTTTGCTTTTGTTGTATAATTATATTTTTGAACATCTGTGATGTACTATTAGTATAGACTTTGGCAATTATTTTTTTAAAAAATGCTAAGAGGATGAGCACTTATTTAGCCTTATAGTGTATTCACCATGGCCCAAAAAAGTAGAGATAATGAACCTAAAAAAGATGAAAACATATACACATCCACACCCACAAGGTCAAGAAAATAAAGGAAAGCTAGTCATTGGCAAATATGAACGTCGCATTTCACTCTAGTTACATTGGTGGATACATATGGACATGACGTTTTTAGTCCAATATTCTTTCCATATCAGCACACTAAGGGCTCAAACTTATGACATTGACTCTGATACCACTTTCATCTAAGAATTTTTGGGATTAAGCATCGAAGGCTTAGATTAACCTTATTCTTAAATTATGCTTCATAATTTCTTCTATCATATTCATCAATATAAATATTGTCTCTCCCATTCCAAAAGATTCAACTCTTAAATAGTAATGTTTAGCCATGGAGTGATCCGTTTTTGATCTGTCACCTTTGGCATGGTTGTACACTTTGAGAAATGTTGATCAAGATTGGCATTCAAAGTTAAACAATTCACTTCTTGTATGTGATATTTCATGATTGGTTGCTAGAACTTAATTAACCTCTTCCTACTTGAAAGTCGCACACTTATAGCTTGTCAACAATAATGTTTTAGGAATATTGGCATTAAAAAGGTTATTTGGATTGCACTTAGTGAAACTATCATCCATCTTACATACTGAACATTTTGTTTCACTATAGTCTTCTATTATATCAAAATTATGCTAGAAAAACTAAATCATCTTACCATTATACAGATTCCTTTGTCATAGATCATCTGCAAGTTTGGTTCAAAAGAAATAAAAAATTATGGGTCAATTGGTTTAAACTCTATCTTAGTAGAAAAAGGTCTAAGAGCCATTGACCAAGCTTTCCATCAAGAATTAAGGTATACAGTAGGAAAAATATCTTTTTTTGCTACAAGTTTTAATAATTATGGCTTGAAAAACAAGAAAAAAAATGCAAAATTTGTAGAGAACATCACATAGCATAGACTTTAGAGTTATTCAAGTATTAGTATACCAGTAATTATTATAACATGTTAGGGTATAGTACTAGCTCTTACAAATAATTAATCATTTCTCCAAGTGTAACATGAATTCAATAATCATCATAATAAAACGTAAGAGATTACCTTATCATTGATTCAATTATCACAACACAAGTTCATGTACACACTCATTTAATCTTGGGATTGTTATGAAATATAATTACAATTTCCCTCTTAATAGAATCAAAATAATAGAATCATTCATAGCTACCAAATATTTTGTTTGAACACACACACATTTGTAGTTTAATTATATAGCCTTGAGGTACGTCTTACTATGATCCAAGTAGAGGAGTCCACTAATGAATGTGCCTCCTTCTCTTCAAGATCAAAGTAATCCTTCATCACCTCTTCAATATCATGGTTTTAATTCTTTTCTCTAATTCTTTATCACTTAGCAATTCACAACGCCCAAAGGAAAGACCAATAATTTCTTGTATAACTAGCTCGACAAATCTCCTAAAGATAATGCCACTAAAGATGATATTAGATAAAGACATGGCTTAATTCACTTCCCAATATCTTGGAACTCAAGGAAAGATTTATATTTTGAGCTTTCCTAGGTGTCCCTTATCTTCCTAGTTTATAGGCATCTAAGTAAATTAAAACCTAAATGAAAAATTGAGTGTGATGTTTGCTCCTCTAAAGAGATTTGCTCTCAAGAGCATTCAAGGAAGGGTTTTCAAAACTTATTGCCACCAAAAATATTTTTGGATAAGACATAGCATTCTTTATAAAGCTTTTTATGTCAAATCTGTGGACAACAAGAATCTAGTCATCCTCCACTCAAAAAATGAAAATTGATTTATACCAAATGAGTGGAAAAAATTGTAATTTGCACCTAAAGATTAATTTGAACACAATAAAAATATTAAAAAATGAAAATATAAGCACTAGAAAACTAAAAATGCAACTCACATATGTCACCCATCCAGAACAATCTTAACTAGGATGACACCTAGAGCAACACGAGGTCACATTATATGCTGGGCAATGGATTTTATCATTATGCCCTGGGTCAATGAGTTGCACATTGGGTCAATGTATTAATAAGATTTCGGCAATGTCCAAGGTTATATTTGGATACTCATGTCACAGATCAAGTCAGTGGGATAGTGTGATATTCATGTTGCCACGAGTTAGACATGGGCCAACCTATCATATAGTGAGTAGTTGAGAAAGGTTTTCTTTCATTGCCTAAGTTTGTTTGCAAGGCACATGACCTTTACTACTATTGGGTCGATCTAGTAGGTTACTACAACATAATGGTTCGAGGTGCAATTGTGGGTTATGCAAAAAAATGCATGGGATTGAGCTTAAATGAATGATTCACTAATATATTTTGATGTAGGGTAGTCCATGTTAGCATTGAGGCTAATTTAGTCAATGCAATAATGATTGATAAAGGAAACAACGAATGATGGCATCAATATAAACGGGGTCAATGGGACATATTTTTGTATCATTATTTGTTCATGATGTGAATTTTGAGCATATAATAACTTTTTAGGCTCTATTTTGACTTAGCACATGAGCAAACAATAGCTTGATTGTGTAGAATTGTAGATCGATGTCTTAATGGTCTTTAGGAAATAAAAATCTTGACTAGTGTCCTTAATTTCTTTGAAGTAGAAGAGTTTCATTTATAATGAGTTATGTACACTAAATTAGTTTTTATAAATCTCTAATTTGTCAAGGTTTGATCTCTATGACTCTTCCATTATGATCGAAGTATCCTTATTTTCTCGTTAACCTTTCCAATGAAAACGATACTTTTGATAACTCTAACTCTTGGTTTTGCTTAGTATTCTCATTCCATTACTCTTCAATCTTCTTACTCCATTGACCATGATAGGTTAGTAAGCGGTCATGTAAGTGGCCACTCACAATCAGTGTGGTTGTTGACTTATACAACTCACTAGAAATCATAATCAACTCCATATGTGAGCTACCAAATATAAGATGTTGAAGCTATTGCTAATGTCGTAATTGTGAGCTACCGAATATAAGATCTTAAAGGTATTGCTAATGTCGTAATCATCTAGGAGCTCCATGATGTATGCATTTTGTCCAACCATTTTTGAGATTTAGAATGGTTGGACTACTCTTGCATGTAACTTCCACTAAGTTCATAGAGGAAACCATTCAGACTTGATTCTTGTCATCAAGAATTCATGATCTAAGAATTATTTAAGCTAGTAGTGTGCATTGGTTAAGTTTTTGTACTGCTCATGACAAACATTTATTATTTCCTTAATATGCTCATCAACCTATCTTATATGTAAACATTTATTTTTGTGCTTGAATGGGTAGCAGGGTTAGATAAAAAATGTTTAAAGGTTCGTATTCATTATTGGATTAAAAGGGGTCGATTTCATGGATGTATTGATGGAACTATTGTAGGCTTTCTTGGCTTGTGGTAAATGTTGGTCTAAATTGTTGAAGGTTTCTCCTACCAATCATCATAATTGATTTCCAAGGCTATGATTAATTAACTTGATTTGATGAAAAGCTAGGGGTGACAAGAAAATGGGAATTTTATCTTTATTTGCAAATGATGCAAAATGGTTTTCCAAAAATACCAAGTGAAACAAACATCCTTCTTAATCATTGTGGTCTTGAGAACCTCATTAAACATAGACACTTTGTCAAGTACACTGTAGAGGTCGAAGCATAAATTTTTGGGTTATAGCTTCACTGATTTTCACAAATATTTTCTTAATTATAATGGTCCATCCAAAATTTCTCTTCCTAAAATTATCAGTTATTAGAGTAGTGCTGATAATAAAACTATTAATGAATTTCGTTTAAGGGATGATAGGCCATGAAAACTCTTCAAATCGTGCATTAAATGACATGTTTGTCAATCAATATTGCCTTAATCTTGTCATAGCTTTAATAAATTTTTCACTAGAGGTGTTCTCCCTAAGCATGGAACAAATCATTTTTTAAGGTGTTCTAAATTATGTTTAATAGTACAATTAAAGTTAAAGTTGTCATTCAAGTAAACAAGCAAAAAGTTTTCTAATTAGGATATTTGGGTCATTATTCTTATAAATGTTCTTAGTTTATTAAATATGTTGAAGGGAATGACTAACCACTTGTATAATCTATCCATTCTTTTGAAAGTAGTTTTCACTCATCCTTTAACTAGATTCTATCCTTCTGCTTTCTACCTTTTAAATTGATTTTGGATAAAATAGTTGTTCTATTAGTTTTGTCCAATAGTTCATCCAAGTAAGGGATAAGGAACCTGTACTCTACATCATTTTGCTAACACCCCTATTACCGAAATGGATTCTCCAAGAACCACCCTTCTTTAGGGCTTGAAGGATAACAATAGCACATGGATTTTGACTTTTTGAAATTAATCATTTGTCAAATAAGTCATGCACTTGTTAGGTGAGTTCTTAATGCTTACAAATATTCATTTTATAATGTGACAAATTTAGTAAACTAGCACCTAGTATACAGTCTATAGCATATTGGATGTCATGAAGAGGTGGCAAACATTGGAGTTCATTTGTAAAAATTTTAGGAAAGCTAAATAAAAAGGATTTCTATAGTGGGAGGTATTATTCTATATTATGACTTGAATGAATATTCTATCAATAAATTCTTTATCTAGCTTACCAAGGGATATAAATTGTATTTACTTATTTGGGGTGTGGGGTGGTTTTTTATAGCTTGGACATGATGTTTAGGTGTTGATGGGTGCATATTAAATTTGTAGTGGTGATTATTAAATGCATAAGTGTTGCTTTGCAAGCAATAAGGTATCATCATCTTATAACCTTGGTTTTAATAAGATGATACTTCATATTGCCATAAGAATAACGTGACATAAAATATATTCCAAATTGTTGGCCAAATTTAATTGGTTTAGTTTATTTTTCTCATGGATATTTTTTAAATAAACGACATAATGTGTGGGTTTGGTTAGTAAATGATCCAAAGTGAGAGGCATGCTAGACCATTTGTAAGAAGTGCATTGATGCTACAACCACTTTCTACGATGAACTTACAAATCTTTTCTTTAAGCTTGACAAAGATATAAAAAATGGTAGTATGTTCTCAATCTTTAATTCCCATTGGTTTGGTGAAGGCGCTTCTGATGAATATAATAGCTTTGTGTTATCAATGTTGTTCTCTCATTCCTCGTTAGAGTATAAATTGGCGAAGTAGGATTAAGAAGTATATTCTTTGATTTGTTATTCTACGTTGGTGTTCAATTCCTTATAATTTCCTTCCTCAACATAGCGTATTTGTAATTTTTTTTTATTGGGTTATCAAGTGACTTGACTTTTTACATCAGAACAAGTTTCCTTTGAGTGATTGGTTAATAGGTTTGTTGGCTTTGATTGTAAGTTTAAGAATAAGGAGGACTCATAATGATATTTTTTGTTACACAAATTATGGAACATCTAGGATTGGACAGCTTTTAATTTAACATGGATGATGCTTCAACTTTTTGAATGGAAAGTAGTTTTTAACTTTCACAATTAATAAACATTCTGTAGGCCTTTTCTAAGGTGCAAATGATTTGCACGAAAAATTCCCTCTACATATATCTCCAAGCCCAACTCAAAATCAAAAAAGGGAGACCAAAGGTCTTTATTAACACCAGAATACTAATATACTCATCAAAATAACAAATGTACTCATTACATAGTTTCCTCTATTTGTTAGGCATGTCATTAATAAAGTAAGTGATTCCTTTAAAAGAGACATATGTATTTTGATGAGTGGTGATTCCTTTTTTTGCGAATGAATTTCAGTGATTGTTATAGATATTTGGGTTTACTTTGCTAGTTTCTATTATGCAAACATCTCCTTTTGTTTTTTGTTAATATTAAACCATTGGAAGCAACAGTCCAAGGAAACGTTTAACTCTCTATGTTCCTTAAGATTTATGATGACTCCAAGGACGAGAATATCACATTTTGTAGACTTCATGTGTTTATTATCATCATTTTCTTAGCATCAAGCAAAGAAAGTTTTGTTGATTATATGAGGTATTTGATTAGAGTGAATGACAATATTAGATTCAAAAAGGTGGGCTCACTTAGAGCTTATTCTAATTTGATAATTCTAAAACCATGTTTCTTTAGGTTGTCTTCCAAAGTTTATAGTCAAGTTAAAAGATCTTGGAGGGTCCCCTATGGTTAGTTGATGTGTGGATGCTCCATGTTATATGCTCTACATGATATCATTTGTATAAATTGTAAAAAAAGAAAACTCCCTCTTTGAGCTATGTCGCATTATTTATTTAAATTAGGTGTTAATAAAGGAAAATTCAAAGGAATCATTAGTTTATTATTGCATTGCTATCAACATTGCAAACATTGGTATAATCAAGCTTTAAAGTAAGATCTGATGGTTAACTAGTACTATAAACTATAATGAGCAAGTAGAGGTTAGATTACATATATCAAGAATAATGAAAATGACAATATAAGATTGTGAAACATAGAATGGCGACACACATGAGATAGTTGTCCTAGGCAACTTTGGTCAAGAAGGAACAAAGAACAACATGGGTTGCATTCTATATGCTAGGCTTATTACTAATTCAATTGTAGAAAGAAAGGGTATTTGGAGAAGGGTTTGACAAAACAAATTTTGCTCTGTGGAAAGAACAATATAAATATCACATAGGTGTAGATTAAAGACATCGAGAAACATTAGTAAGAATTATAGAAAAGATAGAATAATATAGTAACTTGCACATAAAGCTGGTTCAAACAAAACAAAAAATTTAATTGAGAATCGCAAGGAATGTGACAATAAGTAGTAGTAGAAATCTATGGAAACATTAAGTATCAAAGTGAAAAGTGACAATGATTTGCAAGGAAATGACATAATTCGAGTGAATAAACAAAGTAAAACAAACATCAAAGTGAAAGGAACCATTATGTAGTTTCCACTAGAAGGCAATGTAGTGGTTCTCTAGGTTAACAAACTAATACACAGTCTCATCTTTTAAGCCTTGCACTCTTCCTCCCAATATTGAAGCGTAGATGATTTAGCACGATGGAGTCTCATTGCAATTAAAGGTAAACCTTAGTAGGATGTAATGGAAAAAGTAGAATTTTACACATTTAAGGATCATTTTTTTTCAAAGGGTATGCCTCCCATTTTATAAAGAGCGTATGCATAAAGAAAGAGATTAAAAATACAAAATTCATGATAATTAGCTCTTAATAAAAAGAAATTTGAAAAACCAACCCTCTAGTTTCAAAAAATCTATGTTCTATAATGTACTTACCAAAGCTTTGGTCAAAGCTATTGCTAAATAGGTTTCCAAAAAGTTGTTGTTTTGGTCCAAAGTTTCCATGGTCCAAATAGTTGCAAAACTATCTTTGTAAAAAGTTTCTTTTAATTTTTTTATTAGCCAGGTTCACATGGGTCATTGAAATATATTTTTGTTTGGGTTTTGTAGATTAAACGAGCGAATCAGCACACCATCAGTGGTGTTGCATGTCAGATCCAAGTAGGTTTGTTGTGGACCTAGACATCGGATCATTGTGGTTTCGATGTTGTCTTGGTCATGTTTGAGTTTGTGTCATGGTTGAAGTTAGCAGGTCAATGTCACATTGATGTTGTCATGGATTAGAGTTGGTTCACTATATAGTACAATGCGATGGTAGGAAAGCATTGCATTGGTAGATTATGTGTCTGCTTTGATTCTCCTTCAAGAACTATCGCTCTTAGAAAAAATGTGTGTTATGTTATAAGGATCTTTGCATGTTTTAATAGCTTAGTATATTGTTTATGATAATAACTATTGGTCCCCAATAATTCAACTTGAAGTAGCAATAGTAATCACATTTTAGCAATTGAAAATAAGAAAAGAATATCGGTAGTAACAAGGAAAAAACAACAACATTTGGCTTGTTTTGTTTCTACCAAAATAAAGCATTGCATAGCAAGTTCAGAAATTGTCACATGTCTTTTAGAAAAGGTAAACAAACAACCTTACCTTGAACCTTTTTCTGCTTGTGCTTGTGCTCAACCACTTGTGTTTTTTGCTAGTTAGAACGTATTATAAGTTGTTATCATATAATGTTAAAGCCAAACTACTCAACCTAGTAAAGATGGCTATTTTGTAACTAAAACCCAATCAAGTTATAATTCTAGACAACAACTCCCTTTACTTGAAGTACAATTTATAAGATCATATAAAATATGGGTCATGTGTAGAAGATATGAAAATTAAAAAAAACGTTCCTACAAACATTTTTGATACATGAGGATATTGAGGAAATTGTGTACAAAAATGTACTACAAATTTTCAAAAAACTTTGAATAAGTAGTTGCATTATTTTGAAGTTGGTAAGATTTTAAAATAGTTAAATATCATAAACTTAATTTAATAAAGGCGTTGTAGTATTGAATTGCATTAAAAAATGTAACATAGGACTAATTTCAAAAGTTTTTATTTAATTCTACTTATTAAAAATATACAATAGTTTTTCTTTCTTAGAATTAATTTCATCCCTTCCAATTGTTAATTTACCATTAAACATTAATAGATTGGCTTAGAACTAACTTAAGAATATCTACAAATGTTCACCAGTGGCTAGGCAAATTTATTTTCTACCTAAATGGTCATAATTTGTTGAAGTTGTTGCAAGGAATTCTAGTATGCCCAATATATGGCAAACGTTGCTAATTTAGTGAAAGACATTTATGTTAATAATTAAAAAAAAACAAAATTCCCTTCCTCTTATAGCAAGTGTTGTCCTTTGAACTATTGTAATAAGGGTTGTGCCAAAAGTAGAAGTTCTTAATACAAGGTCATTCTCCTACATTTTTTGTGGTGAATTGTTTCCAATATCTATTAACATTGTGGATTGACCTCCATTATTTCTTTGGAAACATTATGCAACAAGGAAAAATGTTTTCAAAGTTTTTTTTGAAATGTAAACCATAATTTTTTCAATTTCATCATCCATCCTAGCATTATTCTTGATGATAGGGGTCATAAGTCATGTATAATTATTCAACTTTATGCAAGAGGACAAAATCTTTTATACTTTGCTTTGTCTCACATCCTTGGGATAAAGTCTACAACTTTTCTTCCTGTTATGAAGAAATACAAGATTTAGGTAAGGTTTTTGTGGAAGAAGCAAAAGGAATATAAAAGGAAAGTAAAATCACGTACACTTAAGCTTGGTTTGCCGATCAAAGGCGCAAAGCGTAATTGATATCTTGATGATATCTCACTTCTTGAATATGATGATAGTTTATCTAAATGAATTAATTAACTAGTAAATTAACATATGATGCTAATATATAATATGCCAATTTAAAAATAAAATCCAACAAGAATGAACAACAAATTCAAGAGTTATCAGAGGCATGAAATTTTTGAGAAGCCGCATAGTCAGATATCTATTTTCTAAATGACATAGAAAACAAGCATTTTTGTTGTGAAAACAATTATTTTTAACTAATTCTTACACCGATGCTTTGAATTGATCAGTTACTTTGTTAAGAAAAAAATGCAAATGTCAAAGAAAATTTTTTTGATTTAGTTATGTTTTAAAGAGAGCATATCAAATTCAGGGAAAATTTTGTAAATATCCCTTAACTTGTTTCTTCATGCAAACAGGCTATTCAAAGGTTAATTTGAGTTGATGTTGAAAGACTATTAATAGTCCATCTCATTTAGGTATAGCTTCTAGCCTTTCTTTTAATTGAATTTGGAAAAATCACTTCGCTTAGAACACAACGAAGCACCTACCAATTCATTGTTTTAGTACTTCACTTAATAACATCAGTGGCTTGACCCTTTTAAGTTAGATGTTGCTACTTTGAATCTCACACATCCTAAAATTGCTTGGGTATGTATTGACATGGAGCTAGAAAAATAGTTCCCAAACATAAGTAGAATTTCTACTAAAGGTGTTTCAAACAATGGCTTTTGTTAGAAAATCTTGTACGATAACTTAACTAAATTTAACAAAGGATGCCACAAACAAAGGAATGAGCTAACTCAAGGCAAGCATTAAAAATAAATAGGTAACACTTAGGATTCTCTTGTGGTTATACCGATGAATAGAACCATGTAATTAATGGAAAAAATATCATAGAAGATGTCTACAAAAACAACCAACAATAAGAAAATTTTAAAGCCACCAAAATTCCTACTTTAGTTCTTAACTCTTTGGTCAAGAAATCCACTATGGATGTTCAATGAAAGGTCTTAATGAAAATAAGAAAAAATGAGCACATCCCTAATGTTAATGAAAGATAATTGATATATATAAGGGAGTGCAACTATCTAATAAGCCAATTATTGGATGTCTATAGTTCCTTAAAAAATTATAAAAAATTAGAAGGACAACAATTAAGTTTTTTATTAAAGAAATTCATAAGGCAAAATTTAGCACTAATATGATAATCCTCATCTTAAGGTTTTTATTGAAAAACATTTTGGAGATTAACTTTTAGGGAGCAATTAAAAAAGGATTAGCCAAGTGATTAATCAATTTAATAAACTATATATTGTTAGATAAATTATCTTGTTGGAACTTATGTATTATAAAGGTATAATGTAAAAGTTTTCTATTAAACTCAAATTTTGGCGTTGTTATTACAATCAATTGAAAATGACACTGATTCTTTTGAAGGACTTCAACTATAATGTTGACATTAATGAAAAGTAGTTCATCCATATCAATATCATGCATTAAGTCTAGATTTCTAAAGCTATCTACACTTACACCTAAGATAATTGCATGGTATCTAGAAAAAACCTATTATATGCATATCATTTCACATTGTGAACAACACTACAAATCTATGGATGGTGGATAAGTATTCTAATGAAATCACATCTTCAGATGATTACAATGGGCTATCAAACAATAAATTAAAACCAATGAAAGAGTTTGTTGATTACTTAATTCTATGTCATCTTAAGTAGTACTCATTTTTAGTTATTCCCTTATATGGGCAAGAAAAAGTAATGGAATATGGAGGAGATCACGACAGCCCCTGCCATGGAGCTAGTCAGACGTTTTCTTGGGCTTTTCGCAGTAGTGCAAGTTTTTAAGAAATAGGCAGAACTCCTTTCAACTTTTATAATTCTTCTCCTTGTAAGAACTAGATCAAGTCATGTGACTCTTCTACTTGATGTAATCAAAATCCATCCTTCATTTCCCAAACAATTCAAATTTTATGACATGTTTTTGTACATTTTCATAAACAATGGACAATAATTGGAATTGTTCTTTAAACTAATTTTGTAAAAAGGCCCAAGCCTTAAAATAAATTAGACATAAAATATGCCATAGAGATTGAGAAAATGAATATTTACAAAAATCTTTGATCCTATTAAATAAGATAAGGATCTGATGAGTCAAAAATATGTAATTCTTGAAGGAAAATGATAAGCATAGTGGGATTTATCTTGTTAATTCTTATTATTCAAAAGGTTTTGAAAGAGTAGAATTTTATTGGAAATAAAAAGAAGGAATTAGATGCCATATAGAAGGAGAAAGAAATAGAACATTCTTTTACAAAATAGTGATCAAGTGAAAAAACATAGACATCAAATAAAGATAGTTGTAATCAACCACTTTGAAAATATTTTTAAGTCTTCTTAAGTAATTGAACGTGAAAATATGCTTAGCAACATCCTCCCCTTATTAACAAAAGCAAACAAATGATAGAATAGTGCAAGATATCATGAAGGAGGAAATCAAGAGATAACTTTTAATATGAATTTAGGTAGCACTCTGGGCCTAGAATGTTTTAGTGGAAATTTCTTCACTAATTATTTTAATTTAATTTCACATGTTGTGTTTAATGTAGCTGAAGAATTTGTATACTATCTCTAATTCCTTGTTGGATTTTTGGTCCACAAGTCATATATATTCCTAAATCTCATAATCTAGAGATCTTTATTAATTTTAGAACAAATATTATTCAAAAACCATGTAATTAATATTCACAAAACCCATTGTTCATTAAATATAACAAATTTTTACGAGGTTGATTTCTCTAAAGAAGACAAATTTCATAAATGCAGATATATTGTACAAAAAAATATTATTGGTTTAGTAATTAGTATATTCTCTTAACAATAAAAATGAAGTGGCAATTTTATCATTAAGTTGGATTTGAGGAATGTGAATTACAAAATTTCATGAAATTATCTTTGTAAGACACTCCATGTACGATGTGAGTAAGAAGATTATTAAGGTGCTCAAACATTACCTTTGTAATACATTGATATCAATTATCATTAGGGGATTACCAAGTGACTTTTTTTAACCTTCAATTAGTCTTAATCAGGGTAATCCTCTATTTCCTTTCTATTCATCTCATTTGTGGAGTTCTTCAAAAGAAGCACTAATAATGTTTTTGTTTAAAAAAGAATGATATACATGGACAACATAGATCATCTATATCTATAACTTTCCCAACTTATGCAAAGAACATAATTATCGTTATTAGAGGACATCTAAAAACTATTATAAATCTTAGTAAGTTTCTATAGCTCTACTAACAATCTATAAAATTCTTAAATATAAAAATTAAAAGTGAGGACATCGATAGAAACAAATAGAGTATTTGCTAGATAAATCAAATTTAGAAGGGGCCAAAATTTCATTAAATAAATCTTCCATTGGCTTTTTCGTGCTACACACTATATATAAGTTACAAGAAAGTAGCTTTCTTTCAAAATTTGATTGATAAAATTTAAAATAAATTTTCCTTGGTAGAAAAAGAGATTACTATATATTAATGGTGGACTCATTCTCATCAAGCATGCCATTTTCTCATTCCATTGTATATCATAATGATGACTAAACTCCCGTTATTTTATAATAAATTAATGAAGGCACAAATTTAATTTGGTGGGGATTTCTGTAGAAAATCTTAAACATCACAAGTTTCTTGGAATAAAATTACTTTCTCATTAGAAAAAACAGTCTTGGTATTTAGAAAATAAAGAAAATGATGAAACATTTTATGTCAAACTTAATTATAAGATACTTAATAACAATAGTTTGGGGACCACATGTAAATAAAATACTAATCCTTAGATGTATCAAAAATGAAATCCAACACACTAGCTAACATGCAAAAGATGAAAAATTTTATTAAAAAGCATGCTAATTTGTCTATGTCAATGAATTTGTTGTATATTATCTCATACTTATCATATGTAGTTTAGCTATCAATCTAACTAGGTTTATTTGAGTTCCAAAAAGCTAAGTCTAAATTGTATACTACACTTATTAAGCACCAAATGCCCTTTAAAGATGTTAATGTTAACATGGGTGATATTCAATAACTTATGCCATTACCAAATAGCAAAATGAACCAAAAACTTTAAACTTTCTTGAATGAGCCTACAATGTTGAAATGAATATTCAATTGATCATGCATTTTTATTATAATAAGCATGGGTTACTTTTCAAAAAATTTACACATTGTGCAATCTAATTCCTATAAAATAATGAAATGAATTGCATCATGTGACAAGCGAGGTAATATGAAATTTGTAATAGAGAAAGAATAACCGCACTACCCACTTTAACATCATAGAATATTCATAAAGCTAACATAACTAAGAACTTTGAGCAATTAAATTAAATTGTTGCTTGATAATATGCTTTTTCCCATCATTCAGAGTTTTTAAGAAGATGTGAAACAAATGATTTTGGGAATCATATATTAATTGGCAAGAATTTAAGAAGCAATAATGGAAGCAATTAAGTGGTTCACTCAACTGAAGGTCTCGACGTAGTTAAACATCATTGGTGGGAAGTTATATTTTAATTGTAGTGTTATTGTAGTTGAAATTTTTGGAAAAATTTAGAGGAAATGAGTTTATATTGTTTAATATTTAAATAAATCAAATAGCTCCTAATGTTAAGGTATTGGCCATAACTAGGGGTCTTCAATTGTGCAACCAATTGGAAATTAAAAATTTATACATTTTAGTGGATTGTAGTGTGCTATTGAATTTATTCTAAGATGGAGAAAATATACAATGGGAGTTAGCAAATGGAATGATACATATATGGAAACTAGTTTTCTAAACATAAAGTAGAGCATATTATACAAAGAAAAAAATAATTTTTCCATACTCTTTCTAACAAAATAACAAAAAAAAATTCAACTAATAAAAGGATGGAAGATCAATATTAGATATAAACAAAGTTGTTATTTTTATGGAGAAATTATAACTTTCACACATTTTGTCATCATAGAAGACATGACATTTAAAATATTGAGTAATTTTCATATTACATGGGATTAGAATTAAGATATTCAAGGTTTCTGCCTATTTTATATAATAGAAATATAGTTTTTGAAAGATAGGTACTTCTACTTTTCAGAGTTACTATTCATGTGCTTAAAATATAATAAAAAATAATAACATAAAAATAGTTGAATAACAGTGGGAAGCGAGCATTATTAATCTTAGTGATGATTGCCTCAATAAACCTTTAATAACTAATGTATAAAGAAAGGATGGAACAAAGTAAATACTATCAAAATATAGTGTTATTATGATTTAACACTACTTCAATTCATAACATTTTGTAAAGAAAGCCTTGCTATATCATAACATACTATATATGGAAGCTCAAACAAATTTGAAGTTCTTTAAGAATTGCAAGCAATGGACTAATATGATCTGTGTCGATTATATTATCATCCATTTAATCTTGGTAAAAACTAATACTCTTCATCTTATGATGTAAATCTATTGGGAAAATTATTTAGTAAGTAGAATAGAAAGAATGAAAATTCAAATATGAGCAAAGAAAAAGCAACTCAACTATTATACTAAACAAACCCAATCTTTATTTACATTGGACTAATACTATTGGCATCTCCCAATATAAATGTACATTTTCAATGATATGGATATACACATCAGACATATGAAAATTGGGAAGAGCATAACAGGAATTTTGTGTCCTTATATTGGAATCACACACACGAAGCTTGTCAACTTCCATAATCAGAATGAATATTTCACCATTTTGGTTGAGGACATCAACAAATTATATTTTACATGTTCTTCTAAAGAGTTAGAAGCAAATTAAATATCTTATAAGGCAATATATGATAAATTTGTTGGATAAGTAAAAAAAAAAGTGAATTATGCCAAATATTATTTAATGTGTAATAATGGAATATCAAAGAAAAGATTGACAATGATTTCTATCTACTTAAAAATGATACAAAGCCAATTTATGTTGTATTAAAGGCTACCACTTTTGACTAGAAATCCTAAACATGAAAGATAAAAAAATATTATATAAAAAAGATGAACAAAGATGTGGCTTACGTAACTAAATTCATGTTTCATGCTAGAAGGGTTGTTATAAGAAATGTAGTAGTTAAAGCCAACCACTTATGCACTCTTAGTGATGCCATGATCACCGTGGGCATTATCATTGCATTTAATTTCATAAATTGAACAATTTTTTGAGGTGGCATAGCGAAAATCAATATATTGCCTAATGATTTATGATGTTTAGCACTTAATGGACTAAGTACATGGCCAAACATTGTTATTGTTCAATTGGTAAGAGGAAATCCAATAATAGAACTTATGATGAAAAGATAACAATGAAAAGGATGACAGCATTGGTGGAGATAAATTCAAATCATAATTCAGATATTAGATTATCATCTAAAATACTTAAATAGCAAACAAAGATTGTGCACTCTTTTAGATAAAGAAAACATTATCACTAGAAATATAATGTCAATATTAAAAAAGGCCTTTCTATTTATTCCATCATAGGGTTTTAAATAGATTGTAATTTTAAACATAAATTAAAAGAAAAACTTACTAAACTAGCAAATAGTTGGTGGATAAAAATAGATTAATTTAATTTCATGAAAAACAACTAAATTCATATAACATAGCTAGTAGATAAATATATCATTAAAAATCTTGTCAAAGGTGAATTTTTTTTATCAAAGCAAATTTTGAGTTATTGAAATAATCATTAAGATTCGAAATCCCTACTTGTTGCATTACAATATTTGATTTTCCTTACCTCGCTTTTAACATTTTCTGATGACCACATTATGGGTTCAAATTGTTGTATTTTGAATGCAAGCATGATGTTAGCATGTTTGCTATGTTTTTTTTAAATTATTATTGAGCAGTTGTGTTTCAGCAACTCCTCATGAAGCTTCTCGATCATGTATACGTCATCAATATTATGCTTCGTATTGGCCAAGTAGTTCCCATAAGAGTAAAACTTTAAAGTAACTTGTCTCCTTTACCACAAACCTAATAATTAACATAGCATAGTAATTGCACCTTAAATACTTCTATTTAAGTGGAAATTGAAAACAGCTTACTGAGAGTCATTTAAATAATCATTATGTTTCAAAATCACTACTTCATGCTTTGCTAAATTTTACTTTTCTTCCCTCATTTTTAACATTTTCTTATAAAGCACATTATGGCTTAAAATTATCCTATTCTAAATGAAGGCATGATGTTAGCACATTTGTTGTTTGATTTATTTCAAACTATTCCTCAGCAGCAGTGTTTAAGTAGCTTAACTCATGACCTCACTATCGTGTATATGTCAACAGTATTTTGCTTCATATTGGCCAAGTAGCTCCCATAAGATTTAATGTTTAAAGTGACTTGTTTCCTTTACCTCCAAACTAATAATTAACATAGTAAAGTAATTTCATCTTGACTACTTCTAAATAAGTTAAATCATTTTTTGAGACAATTATAACTTGTTTTGAAAGCAAGCCTTGAAAATAATTTTCATTGAAATTTTGCTATATTTTGATGTAGTTCTTATGCTACTTGTGACATACTAATTTTACATTAGGTATATTTTTTTAGAAAAGTATATTCTATTTTATGAAATATTAAATTGGAAAATATTTATCCATTTTAGAGTTATCTTATGAAGACCTCAATCTTGGAAGATGTGAAACACTACATTAAATATTCTAAGCATAAGCATCTCAAATTATACCTTAGTTACATGGGTTTATATTATAATCAAACCATAAAATGATTCATGTTACACATGATTATATTAAACTACAAAATCTACTATCAAGATCTAGTTGATTACCATGTACAATCTCTGAATATGTTTAAAATTAATTTTTTTAAGAAGCTATATTTTTTAATAATGAGAACATTATTGTTTACATGAGATTTTCTTAACTAAATTTGTAAATATTAATCCTATTACACTTTTTTGACCCAATTCAATGAACTTTTGCAAAGCCAATGAAGTTAAAGAAACTTAAACATATCATATTGCTATTAACAATTGAAATTATGTACATAGTACTTTGTGTGATGGATTTATATGATACATTGAAAGAACATAGTTATGCTGAGTAAGTGCTTGGCATTTTAGTTATGAAAGTTCTATCAGATAAAATATCCATCATAATATTTAATACTTCATCCTTACATTTTATCAATGATAAGTTCATATGTCAAGTTTTGAATTTCATTAATACAAAAAAAATCTTAAGGACTTTTTAAAATTTATCCACCTATGTTAACTCTAAGTGAATCTAATTAACATCTGAATAATATCCTATTTCTACTTCTTAATATAGTAATAAATCTTTTAAACATTACCTTATTGAAACATATCTACTTATGTTTATCTGTCTTAAGTTTTAATCAAACTAAAACATTGAAAGAAACTTTAGGTGAATTTGTGTTACTCCAAAAAATCTTCTTACCAATGATTTCAAATACAACACTAAATGTAATGTTTATTTGCCTATTTATATGAATTTATTTTTTTAAAGTAATTAGTCATGTCTTCCAACTAAAAGTTGAACTCAATGAAATATAGAGTATAAATACGTAAAGTATGTAATTTTTTAATAGGGTTAGCTAATTTAAGAAGAGTTGTATTATGGGAGGAATAATGATCATTTCTTAGTTTTTTATCGTTTGTAAAATTTATTCTATTGCAACGGTTAATCCATAAGGAATTTTTTGATACATGAAGGCTAGGATTTTTATACATGAATTCCTACTGTCAACATGTTAAAAACATTTAAGAATGAAAATATAAATTTTGTTTTATAACATTTGATTTTTTTATCATTGTAATTTATGGTACAAGCAAGCAATTTGAGTAGACCACAAAGATTGTCCATCCTTCCGTTTGTTTTATTCTTTATCCACCATTTTTTATCATTATGGCATAAGTGCAAGATCTAAATTTAGTAGGAGCACCTCCATTCTGCCATTTTCTTCAAAATTCTTGTTCTGGTATATATCTTTAATAGAATATTTATCATGCTTTTATGTATTATATATATATATATATATAAATTAATATAATGTTATATTATGATTGATAAACTATATTTTTTTTTATTTTTATTATTTTTCATTTGTATTTTTTAAAATTTTTTTACAGTATATGTGCAATGCTTTATGAGAAATTGTACACAATATTTTGATGATTTTTAGATACTTTTTATTGCCTATTATTTTAATTTTTTTATTTCAACGAGACTTTTGTTTCACTTTTGTTTGGTAATCCATGTTTTCTTACCACATTTTATTGATATTATGCTTAGAATATATTTGTAATAATATACATTTCATATTTCCATTTTTTTATTTTTTTATTAAATTACCTTTTTTGGTTTAATTGTAATGACAAGTGAATTATTTTTTCATATGTTACACAATTCAAGTGTAATATATGTTTAATAAATTAGAAAAATTGTTTTCTTTTATAATTCTTTAATTTCATAATTTCTAAAAAACAACATTTTCCTAGTTTTATCTAAACTATATTTTTTTCATTTCCTTCACAATGTTGATTGGTTGGACATTTCAGTAGAACAATAATTCTTTTTTTTCTTAATAAATCCATTTTTATTGGTACATTCATAGACAAGCCTAATTCGCAAAAAACATTATAATATAGGCATGGAAAAAGATAAAGTGCTAGAAGGTTGTAAATTAAATATTCTAATGTAAATTGTAAATAAATACCATTTAAATAAAAATATTGTAAGATAAGAAAATGTTAAATTGTCATGAAATAAGTGTACCAAAATTTTAAAAAATGTGTAATGTATTAAAAAAATATTTAGGTAATTAAATCAAGACAATTTTTTAAATATAAAAAAATTAAAAAAATTACCAAATAACAAAACCAAAAATGACTTGAGTAATTATCACCAACTACATTAGAAATTAACACAATTTCCTTAGTGATGTAATGGTTTTCAAACTTATCGATGTAAATATTTTGAAATAATCAAATGATATATGGTTGTTAAACTAATGTAAATAAAATAATCAAATGATATCTAGTAATTGTAACAAAAGTTCAATAAAGAAAAAACAAACTTAAATAAAATAAAATAAAATAATTAGGGAAATAATCTAGAAAAATTAAATGTTACAAAACTTTAGCCAAAATGTTTAATAAAAATTTCTAAAAAGATTTAAACTAATGTAAATAGAATATTATGAAACTTTTTCGATTAATTAAAATTTAATTTCCTTTTTATTATGTAAAAATAATAAAAAAATAGATAATTTTCTTGGCATATAGTTTCTTTGCTTGAAACATTTACATCATGTAATAAAATAATACACTAAAATATTGCTTTATATCATTAATTTTTAAATTAGTTTCTAGAAATCTGAAAGTAATAAAAAATAGTAAACAAGTATTTATTAATATATTATGTATGTTATGAAATGCTAATTTTTCTTTACATTTAAATATAAAATAATAAAATATTACCTATCACCATTATGATTTTCTACTAGTGCATTTGACATAAATGGTATTTTAGAAATAAGAAAGTCATAGACGTTAAAGCGATATGGCACATAAAAAATAAATATTTAAAAATACAATTTTAAACGCTTATAAAAATATAAAAATATACAAAAAGATATATCATGAACCTTAAAGAATACTATAAGGAAATATACTATATAAGAAAAATAATTAAATTAAAAGAAAAATTAAATATTTCAAAGCTTTATTAAGGCATTTCAATTAAAAAAGTAAAATAAAAGTTTAAAATATGTCAATTATCAAAACTACATAGTATTGAAAAAATTTGCATTCTATTAAAAAATTTTAAAAAATATTATTTTATATGTAAAATGATAATAATAAGAATAATATTTCAACAAAATGTTTTCCTATTGTTAAAGTGTAATAAATAAGCCATTACTATTAAAAATATTTAAATATTTAAAACTTTTTGTAATTTAATGAGTGCTTGGCTAAATGAAACAAGATAAGTTTAAATAGAAAATAAAAAAAAGACACATCATAATTTTAAAAATATTTTTAAAATATCAGATATATTTAGATGGTACACCATAAAGTTGCATAAAAACATACTTAAAAGGATCATGTTATTGAAATAAAACTATATAAAAAAATTAGAAACTTTTTATAACTTAGTTATCAAAATTATCCTAAAAAAAATAATAGAATTTTAAAATTACAAAAAATTAATTTATATTAAAATTGTTAAGAAAACAGTATATCACAACTAAGCAATTCAAGTGCATATGTAACAAATAGGTATAACCAACTCGTACATAATTAAGCTTATGAAAGACTTAAATCCTTGTCAGAAAACCATTCACATAAATATTTAATAAATTTAGGTTTGGATAGGGGTAGTGTAAAACGATTCTCGAGCATATTAATTATTATACTTTTTTCAATAAATAATCAGATAAAAATTCAAAAAATATAACCCATTGCCATGATAATTAAAATTTTAAAATATATGAAAATAATTCAAAATAATGTCCTGGAAAAATAAGTATTGGTAATTTTCTTATGAATGAAAAGTACTCAATACCTTTAAGATTTATTACAAAATAACTCAAAAATATTATATCAATAATTATTTCAGAAAATTCTCATTAAAAAATATAACACCAATTGAGAGAAAAACTCACAAAAGATTTCAATCAAAAAATCATAGAAGAGATAATGTAAGTTCAATATGTTTGTGCAAATACAAAAAAAAAATTAATGAACAAAATTTAATGTATGAATTATTAAACTAATAGACTATTTTTAAAAAAATCAAAAGAACAATTTTGCATATTAAAAGAATTCCTTTAGTGACGCTGTTATGAAAGAGTATTTCTAGAAACACTTTTAAAAAATAATTGCAATTGCTAACCTAATTAAGTATTTGGAATCTTAGTTCGTATTACAAACTTTTTAACTAAAAGATATAATAATAATTTAGACATTATAAATGAACTAAGAGGCATACTACAGTACGCAAATGCATAATAATAAAAAATAAAAATATTAAATTTAATAATTCTTGTTGAAGTAAATATTTATAAAAAAAATTATTAATGTTGAAAATAAATTATTTTTATCATCGAAATATTTGATTCGGGTATTTCAAAGACAAATACCTAACAATATTTAAAAATTGAAAAACTATATATGTATAAAATTATCATGTAAATGATTTAATGACTCGCTTGAAAATTTTATGTTGTACTTCTTCTTGACATCAACCAAAAACATGTTTAATAATGTAAGCTTGATAAAAATTTTAAAAATAATGTGATAAAAGAATTAGTAAAATATGATAACAAATCATTATTGAAAAACTTTATACCATAAAATTGATAATTATCACATAGAATAAGATTATTTATAGTTAAAAATAGATAAAAGATATACCAATTATAAAATTATTATAAAAATAAAATATTAAAATATTAAAAACATTGCCTAAAATTTAAATAATTAATTATCTAAAAATACAAAACAATAAAAAATATATTCGTCAAAATAAAATGTACCTAATTACAAATTAAAAAAAATGAAAACAAAAACTTAATATTAACCTCTAATATATGAATAACATATTGATAACAAATTCTCTCTATGATATCAGTTTATCAAATATTCATATGTAGTTAAAATGTATTTTAAAAAGAATAATGCAATTTCAATGCAAGATATTTTAAAATTATACCAAACTTGTAATTATTCAACTCTTTTAATATTTTAAGAATAGGGGATGTCTTAATTAAAATTAAAATTTGAACAAATTGTTTGCAAAAATAAATTCATGGAATATTTATAAATCTATACTTTTGTAAGACTTATGCAACATTAACTAATTAAAAATATAAATTATTTAAGGAATATAAATAAGTTAATATCATAATTTGTTTAAAATTTTGAAAAAAATATAAGATAAAATAAGAACAAAACTTGTTTAAAGAAATCAAAAGAAGTACTATCTTTCATCTAGAAAAAAACATTACAACACCACAAACATATTGGAAATTGTGTGAATGAAAAATTCTTAGCGACCAATATGTTATGAAAATGGGTTCGATTTGAATAAATAATTAACAACGTTGCACATAAAAATTTCTTTTTGAAACTTCTTGCCACGTTCAAACACGCTACTTATTTTCAAAAACTATATAAGAATTCATGACTTGTTAATAAAATTTCTGAATTTAGAATAATTTAATAAGAGAATTTTATAACACCACAAATTTTTAATGGGATAATTGTATAATTCAATATAATAATCAATGGTTTGATAACCACTTATAGTGAACCCAGTTGGTACGAAACGATGTTAGTATACCTTATGAATTTGATGAATTTCTTATAGTAAATAAAAACGAGCTGATCATTGAGTCAAATAAAATTTTATTGTAACAAACCATTTTTTCAACATGAATAAGATAATTACATAATCTAAACTAATATTTGTATAGTCTATTATTCTTTTTAACTTAATTAGTGTGTGAACATCACCAATGTAGAATTCATAATGTTCATTATACCATTGCATATTATATGATTGTAATATACAACATTTTCAAAAGTTTAATTTTAATTTATTATATTTTAGTTGAAAGTATAAGTTAACTAAATCAATTGATTTGTTTGAGTTTTCTTGACACCTTTTTTATGGAATGGTTTCTCCCTAATTAGTAATTGTTCCATCCAATTTTCTTAGATCCACTTGTTAGCTCAGATCAAATAGTTTGGACTTAAAATTGCCTCTTTTCTCCAATAGCTTATCGTATTGTATAAAATATGATAATGTGGTGCATTTATTCATGCAAAAGTTTTCATTTCGAAAATGAAAAATCATGCATAATGTACTTGAGCCATAGCTTCCTTTAATTTAGAAAATAAGGAAAATATCTTACTAAAAAAAACACAGTTTCTTGATCATGCAATTATCTTTTACATTATTATTTCACAAATGGTTACATACACATATTTAATCAATTTATGTGACATTAATCTCCTTCCAATGTTGTTCATTATCATACCTAGAAGAAAAGTTTGATGATCAATGAGTATGCTACTGAAATAGGTTTCTATAATAAAAATATTTTAGATCATAGCTCATCAGAAAAATGGCCTCCTTTTTTTATGATAAGTTACATTCTACACTTGTCGTAAAGTAATTGAGTGTAGTGTAAGAAAGCATTTTCTAAATATTATCAAGTGAAGCTAGATTTGCAAGCAATAAAAGCACATCGATGTGGTCATCTTCACTCAAGGTCTACCCTCAAAACAAAGATAAATGTCTCCTACTTTTGCGATCATAAAAATGTATTCTAATCCTATTGAATAAATCATTCGTAAGTATCTTGATTAAGATGCCAACTAGTTGCATATTGTTAACAACAAATTAAATGTCTACCACGTTTCATTATGTATGCTATCTAATGAAATGGTGCAAAACATCACTTTGTTTGTCCTTAGAGTACTAGATAAGGTTTTGAGTTAGGCAAATGACTTACATATTGTCATATTTTATGGGTAGTTGTTTTTGTGATTGTAATCCCATATCTTTTAGTATCCTTTTTAACATAAAATGGTTTTCTAAAAGTCCTCCAAATGTTATATTTTAGGGTTCATCAATTGAAAGAAATACTTCAATGTTTTTTTTAATAGATCATGAGTTTAATATATGTCCATGCAATGATTAAATACCTACAATGCTTTACTTTTGTACTATTGAACCAACATATTCTTTGTAGCTTAATTTTATGAGATAATGACATAACTCCAATTTGTGATATGAAAACCATAATCCCTTTGTGCCAAGTAATTATCAAAAGATTCATTTTACAGGTTCCAGATAAAGGAATAGATTAAAATAGACCCACACTAAAGACATTCTTAGGTCTTCTTGTAGTAAATTAAAAGACATATCATCCCTTGGTATACCTTGAATCTATTTGTTTTCCTTTCTTGTCTTTGTTTAATACTTGGGTGGTGACTCTTGAAAATAGAAATAAGTTTTAGGTTTTCAAGATTAGGCATTTATACCATCTCATTTATATACTTTATTTAAGATACGATGATATGTTTCTCATACTGTTTAACTTTCAATATCAGAAAATTTGTCTCTTTACCCATTATATTAATCTCAAATCTTATACCCATAAGCCTACTAAATCATTATGAAGGCCAAGTAGGCTAATCCAAAAATGTTATCATCTACTTAACCTTGGAGTAGAAGATCTTCATTAGTGTAGTTCATGATGCAATAAATTCAATGTACATTCCCATGATTAATTAACGTTTAAGTAGAAATCTTCAAAAGTTTATCAAAACCAGGGTTTTTTTGGTATCACAAATCATATAAGTATTTAATTACCTTTTACATATGAGTTTGATGAAGACAATGTTGATAGCAATCCCATTATTGTACATACATTTCCACCTAAATAACTATATTTACGAATGTGCTCTTAATATCAATTTGGTATTGTTTAAATTCCTTGTAATAAGAAAAAGCTATTCATGACAATGTTGTCTTCAACCTTATAATTAGTTCTAGCACTCCGTTTAAGTTTAGTCTTCTCACTTGATTATAACCCTTTGCCACTAGCCTTTCCATGTCTTGAATGATAAACAATTTATTTGTTCTTACTTTTTAATACCCATTTTTTATGACTATATTGTAGTGACATATCTGACCTAATAATAACAAAAACAGTCATTTGAGAAAACACTTAAAATCATCCAACAATCCACACAATAGAATTCATTCCTCAAGGATTCACTTGTATTTTGAGGAAAAATTTTAAAAGTTTATACAATATATACGATATCTATTTAAAGATAGGCTGGGGCTTATACCAAAAAACAAGTCACTTAGGATTAAATTACTAAGATGATTTTTATTGTTTACTAACTCATTTGATGCTACCATATCTTAATTTCAAAATTTTATGGTATCATTTATACTTTTATTTAAGATACAAGGTTTCCTTTCTCATCTTTCTTAACATATAGACCAAGAAAATAGGAAAACTCAACCATTATGTTAATCTCAAAACCTACACCCATAAGCTTAATAATTTATTCATATAAGTCAAAGTTGGTTGATCCAAATATGACATCATCTGCATAATCTATGACTTGAAGAAGTTCATTAGCCCAGTTCTTGTTAATAAATGTCTTATCTAAATTCCCTTCTTAAAGAATCATTGAGCAGAAATCTACTAAGTTTGTCATGCCATAATCTTTCTTGGACTTCCAATTTTTTTTCAAAATCTTCCATGGCTTCCAAATCTAAAACTTTTTTATGCATAATTTCATCAAACAAAACTTTAGTATATGCCATTATGTTTAAGTTTCCATATTAAATTTCTTACAGATCTTTCAATTTGAAGAATATCATAAACAGATAGAATTTGTTAATTTTTTTTTATTCTCCAATTTCTATCCTACCTTTTGATGTAACAGTTCCATCCAAAAATACCTAAGCTTCAATTAAGGCTTCTTGTTATTCAGAAGTAATATAGTATGATATCCATAATTGGTTTTATAATAAATCTATTGAGACATTGAGATAAATAGATTGTCTTCAATTATTAAGGCATTATAGTTTCGAAATCCTACATCACTAAGAGAAAAGTAATAGAGCTACCAATGCTTTTAAAAAGAGAGCACTTTGTTTGATACATAACAATGAAGAAGCCTAATTAACTATTTAAATATATATTTAAGAGATAAATACTACATCTATAAAAAACAAAAGGAACATTATTACATTGGTAGTTATGATATACTAATAACAAATGTTGCTATCCTAAACTAGTTTGATACAATTTTTCAATATTAAAACAAAAATATTTGTAGGTAGAGAGTTAAATTTAAACTAAATCAGAATAACATTATCTACCATAAAAATGCACATTTTAGCTATTATGAACACATTTATGGCAAAACAATAGGTCAAATATATATTGATAATAATGCTATGACTAAGGTTCCTTTCTTAAATGGTTTATAGGTCTATTTATTTGTGGAGTATCATAAAGAGATAGAATCCATTAACTTTGTTTCTAATCTCCAATTCTTTTCTTACTTATTGTTATAACACTTCCATCAAAAATGCCAAACCTTTCATATTTGGGCTTCCACAATAAATACGATAACTTATTTATAATTTGTTTGTTGTTAAATTCTTTCAAACTTTAAGATAAATAGAATAACTTGAGTTATTCAAGCATTATGCTTTAGAGATCCTATACCACCAAGAAAAAAGTAAAAGCACATGGCAATTCTTTAAGAAAGGAGTGCAAAAGTATACTGTATATAACATATAGGAAGCTCAGTTAAATATTTAAATAGATAATTGAGACATACATGCTATATCCACAACAAATTGAAAGAACTTTACTACTGATCATTATGGCATTTTGATAGCAAATTGTTGTCCTAAACCAACATGATGACGTGTGAAAAATTAGAACACAAATATTTGTAGGTTTGAAAATGAGGTTTTTAACCCAAAAAATTCTTGTCTTACTTATTGAGAAAACATTTTTGACAAAACAATAAGTCAAATAAATTTTTATTAATAGTATGGCATATGTGGTATGGAAAACACTAATATATTGCATCATGATTCCAACCTTATATCATACATTTGCAAAAGGTTTCTTTATCCATGTGATACTCAGCTAATGTCTAAGACAACATTCTAGACTCAAAATGAAGTCATTGAAAGTGAATATTTCAAACACTTAATAATAAAATAGGATTATGAAAATGATGTTTTTAAGACAACTAGGATAATTATTTCACTTTTAATTAATTTTCCTACAACAACAATTATTAGTCTAGTATAGAGATGACACCATACATAATATTCAACAATAAGATGCACTAATTGTTATTATACTTGTATGAAAAAACTAACAATGCTCTAATTGATATAAATATAATTTTATATTCTATTTAAAAGGTATAAATAATCAAAACATGAATTCAAAAGAAAATATTTTACTTCACAAAAATTATGATATGAAAATAAAGAAAGTTGACTTTTAGGAAGAGGATCATGTATATTTAAAGGTAAATCCCTTGAAATACCTTACAACATTTGGAAAAAGAGAATAACTAAATACAACACATTTTGTGCTTTCATAGATTATTCAAGTAATTTGCTCTTTTACTTACAAGACAAGGATCAAAGGTGAGAGACCTTCCACTAGGAGTGTCATTAACAAAAAAAATTCGGACTTTTACTAACACCAGTATCTCTTCATTCACCATTTTACTCTCATAAACTAATCACCAACCCATTACATTTCTTATCAGTGCTCTAAATCATATTCTACTATCTTATTACAATTTAAAGCTAAGCTTCTCAACTAACCCAAAATCACAACCTCATCACCCTTCTTTCTTTGGTGCTCAAAACACCACCATCTAAGGAACTTCGAGATATTATTACCAAAAATACATGCTCTTTTAGTAATTTCTACTTTTGAGTTAGTAACTAAAGTTAGAGTTATTCGTTTCAATTAAAGTAATCTATCTTTAGTTATTTTAAATTTTTTTTTGTGTAAAATTAGATGTAGCAAAAATCACTTTATAAGATTTTATGCTTAATACTTAAGGTGTTATCACATACTCAACTTAATAATCTATGATACTACTTTCTATGCTAATATTTGAACAGTTGTAAAATACTAAACTCTTTACCTAGTTCTAATTCATTCATAGTATCATTTTATAGTTCTTAATAATTTATTAGAGTTCTCCAATTTTTCAACCTCCAATTTATATTATCGTAGAAGTCTAAATCTATCTTGCATCAAATGGGCTTCTATTATGAACAACACCCATTTACTATAGTCAATAGAATCATAACCTTTCAAATCGTACCTATTTTGTTCCTAGCTAGCTTCTTGTTAGCTTTTTAAAACATTATATTTTCACCAAAGACAAAGTAAGAGGCATTCACTCAAGTCTACTAACTTTTTAACAATGTCTGTGTGCAAGTCCACTCAACCAAAAGATTGTAACATAGCTTACATAATTACTACAACACTAAACAAAAATAATACAATAATTTATATAATTCAAAAACATAATATGACATAACGACTAAATATTAGGAAAGGATCTTTCCACATTAAGATATACACTACAATATATAGGCAAATTTGATGAAGTAAATAGAAATATAACAGCGATAAATTCAACTTTGCTTTTTTTATATGAAAAAATGACATAGTAATTGGTGGATTATCATATTCTTTCAAAAATCACTTCCAGTTATCTGAACCAAAGAAATATATGGAAATCAAAACATTCCAACAAATTCCATCCTTAAAGAAATTAATAAGTATTAAATTATGATTTCTTATGATAAGTGCCCATCCAAATCTATTTTTTTAGATATCTAAATGTATCTTACTAATACAAGTGCATTGTGTTATACAATTTGATAAATCTACCCAATCTAACTTTTTGACTCTCAAGAAAATGTCGTGTGATGAAAGATAATAGCATGTAATACGTTGTACGAAAAGATCACAACAGTAATCATGAATGATTTTGGATGCATGAAAAGTAGATAAAATACAAATTACGTAAATAAACCCAATAAATGTTGGAGTACTCAAACCTCATATATAAGCATATCTAGTGATAATTTGTAAAATTGATCATATTAATACGATTACACAGCATACACTTACAATAATGCACATTTTAACTAAATAAATATGATGGTACTAGTATGACCATAAGGTCATAAAAGTACAAATAATTTAGCTAAACTATAAGTTATGTCCCCATCTCATACTTCATAACTGATTTTAAATTGGCACTGATGTTATTGTATTTATACAATATTTTGAACTATGCTTCACATACGTAATATCAATTAAATTTACTTCCAATTATCGAATGACCACATCTACAATACAACATATGATATGATTTTGTATGAATATTGAATGTTACACACCACAACACATAGTACAAATAGTTTAATAGATGAATGTACCTCATAACCACTTTCAACTTAATCTACATAATAAATTTTTATTAAGGTACATTAATATGAATATAAACATTTGTGAAATACATGCCTTATGTTCACCCAAATTTAACATTCATGAGTAATATGATACAATAAATTTTTTCATACAAATATAAAGAGTAAAGTTTTCTAATTTTAACAAAAATAAATTAGGGATTTTGAATTTTTTACAGAAAAAAATTCCAACAAGTGCTAGAATAATGACTCTTTAATATACAAGTAGAACTACATTTGAGCAAAGCCACCAACACTCATTAACTTATCCCCAAAAGTTAATTACTTTGTGGACACTTGATCAACATTTTTAATTGATTAAAAATGCTTGATTTTGTGTTGCATGGCTCAAAAATTATTAAAAAAATTATTTTTAAAAAATAGTTTGTTTCATTGGCGTCAAAAAATAGTTTGGCAGTCAATATTCAACAATTAGAATTATATGTGTTTCACTCAAAAAACTTCTTTTCAATCTTATAAATATACATATTTCCAAAAGATGTGTATTGTTCAAGAGTTTTAATAGTATTAAAAATATCATATTGATTTATTGCAAAAAAATTTAATTCTTCAAAAATTCATAGTTTGCATTTTTTATGATTAAATAATAAGTGTTATAATGATAAGTTGAAGAAAAAATAAGAAAACCAAGGCAATGGCACATCATCCTTATAGTAAACTATTTAAAATATTTGTAAAGAAAAATTAAAATTACTAAATAATAAAAACATATTGCACTAGAAATAAGAAAATTTTAAAATTAATAATAATTTTAATAAAATATTAAGATATTAGAATGCGAAACATATTAAAAGCTATATGTGAAACATATTTATTAAACAAATTTCTCAAGATTTGATGTGCAACCAGTTCACCAAACCAAGTTATTAAATAAAAAAATCTATTATTTGAAAAATTAAATTCATAAGTAAGTTGTGTGGACATGCATTATATGAGCATAATATATAATTTAGAGTAATACAAATGGTGAAGATGGATATAAAGAATACTTATGTACTTGTTAGCTTGCTTTATCATTTGCCCACACTACATCACATTCATCATTTTGAATTTGTTCATCTAGATAACAAGATGCATTTTGCATAGTAGAACATAGTTTATATTATCGGTAGAAAATTGGGTTTGATCCACCCTGTATGTTATCTTGTTTAGTTCCCCTATTTATGTGGTATCTGTTTTATCATTTGCATAAAAACTTATCCTTTTTTATTTATAAGAACATGTTTGTCGTATTTTAAATGGAGACATACTTTATATTAATAATTTATAACTTTAATCATATTTTTCATTTTATTTATATTTCTTGTTTAAAATTTTTTGATATTGTTTAATATTTAATATACTCCATTTTTATGTTCAAATAATTTATATTATTATTTCTTAAAATATTTATGCTTATAATTACTAATTTAAGCCATGGTTATTCTCCCTCTTTAATACTATAAAAAACATCGTATAATTTATACAATTTGTATTACACATAATTATTATCTTATGGGTTGAAATTAATAAGTCGGAAGGAAGTTTGTAAAAATGTTTGCAAATTCTTGTTTAGGAGAAACATATGTGAATTTTATTATTTCTTAACTACTTGTTCTATCATAAAGTGATGTCTTACACTATGTGTTTGCTCTTAAAATGATGAACTTGGTTCTTTTCTAAAGCTAAGGCACTAATATTATCAATTCTAATACAAATATTTGAGAGATGTAAACCATAGTTTTGAAATTATTGTCTCAAACATAGTACTTAAGCAATAGAACTTTCAGTCACTACGTACTCGGCTTCTATTGTCAATATGGCTATGTAATCTTTTCTTCTTTCTTGACCATAAAATAAAAAGATTTCTCAGTAGTTTATATGTACCTAAGATATTTTTCTTATCTACACTAGGGCTTATAAAGTTTGAATCCAGGAAACCAATAATATCTCATGAATGAACATTTTTAAGGTGCCTTAAACTTATGTCATTATACTTTCTATATTTTTGAAGAATAATTTAATCAACTTAGATGGGTTTTATTAGGATTTTATTGAGACATTGCACAAAGCTAACATTAAATGAGATGCCTAATCTATTGATTGTAAGATATACTAAAGATCTAACAAGTTCTTCACAATGATTTTAATGAATGTGTTGCTCAATTTCAGCTAAATCTAAATGGACAGATTTATTCATTAGAATCTTCTTATATTTCACATTTTCAAACATATTTTTTGAATAAATATTTTAATTTCTTTGTTTGTTAAATAAAAATCTCATCTTTTAGTTACGTAATTTGTAATCCAAAGAAGAAATTTATTTCACTTCTTATAGTTATCTCAAACTCTGTTATGGTTAATTTAGTAAGTTCCTTACACATTTTCGTTTATTCTTTTAAAAATTTTGAATCAATATAAACTTCTATAAGAAACAAATGATCATTTAAACTTTTTAGTAATACTATGTTATCAATTTTTTATTTCTTAAAAGCACTATCAACTAGATAATTACTTAATCTTTGATAGCATAAACATGGTGCTTCCCTAAGTCCGTAGAATTCATTCTCAGGCTTATATACATAATCACTATGTACAAGGGTGTCAAAACTTATGGGTTGTTCTATACACACATCTTTTTTTATTATCAAATTTTAAAATAGAAATTTTGCATCTATTTGAAATAATCTAAATTTCTTATGACATGAATACTAAGAAAAGTCTGATAGCCTCTAATCATGTTCCTAATAGAAACGACTCCTCAAAATATATGCCTTCAACTTAGTCATAACACTTACCAATAGATCCTATTTTTTTTTCTAGTGATCACTCTATTTTAATCTAATTTGATTTTAAATATCTGTTTACTTCCAATCACTTTTTGATCACAAGGCTTGAGAACTAGTTCCCAAACTTGGTTTTTATCAATTAGATCTGTCTCTTCTTTCATTACTTAATCGTAATAATTAACTTTATGGGCTTCTCCTATACATACTAATTCTATGAAAGATACAAATGTACTATCATTAATTCAATCATAAAGTTTCAACATTAACTCCTTGAATAACTTCTCCTATAATTAATTTTTTTTTATGTAAAGCTTGGTATTTCCAACATTTAAGTAATTGATGGCTGTTCTCTTCCTCTTCTACTTTACTTTCACTTTCATCTTCATCTTTGCTCAAGTCTAAGTTCTTTTAGGACTTCATCTATTAATCTAAAGTTTTATTATTTATCTTATGAGTAGAGTCATCAAGAACAATATTCATAGTTTTCTATATCTTTTAAGCATCTACGTTGTTAACTTTATATGTTTTTCAGAAACAAGAGCTCCTATGAAAATTTCTAGGCCTACTTTTTCCTCAAACTTGTTCATGTTGGACCTTTTATTATTAGGAATTGTGTATTTACATCAAAAAATATTAAATTAACAAACATTTAGTTTCTTATTTTAAAATAACTCATAAGGAGTGTTTTAAATATTGGCCTTAAATTAATTCTATTTACTAAATAGCAAGTTGTGTTAGTTTCATTATCCAAAAAGGATTTTGATAGGTTGTATTCGATTAACATAGTTCTACCCAACCCAACCAAGGTTTTCCTCTTTATTTCTACAATCCCATTTTGTTGATGTGAATAAAGACATGTAAATTGATTTCTCTAATTTTTAAACACGATACTCATGTCACATTTAATCCAAATTAATTTGGGAAAGGTTTTCTGTTCTCTCTCTTTTATTAAATTAACAAAGATTTCATATGTAACACTCTTACTCTTAAGAAATGAAAACACATTATATCTAGAAGAATCTTTGATAATCATAAATTTATATTTTTTTCTATGTAAACTTTAGGAATGTGTGAGTCTAAAAGGTCTAAAAAAAATATCCCTAAACGTCAAGTAATAGTTAAGTCATTTTTAGGTTTAAAAGAAATATTTAACTTCCCATCTATGTTAGCAAGATTCATACATTTTTTAACTACTTTTGTTAGATTTGAGAAGATCTCTAGCTATATCTAGCTTGATTTTTTAGTGAAGAATATCCTATATGACCAATTTTGATTATCTTTTTCTTACACTTGTCTCCAAGTGTTATCCATCTTTTTAGACCACATCTTATTAAGAAAAACTTTGACCAATCTTCAGTCATATGTCTTGAACATCTACTATTCAATTCTAAAAAGCATGATTTTGATTTTTTCTCTGTATAAGGCTACCTAAATTATAAAAGTTTTATTTAATAATAAAAACTTGTAAATTTTATTTGCCATATTTCTATGCACAATTAGAAAATGTATTGCTTCTAACCAATCAATATCTCCAAAACACTACATCTCTATAAAACAATTACGAGACCAACTTATTGTAAATTCTTTATTATCTATCGTTAGGAGCACAACAAGCTTGACTTAGTCATTTGAAACAAGATTTTGAACTAGAAATAGTTTCCTTAATTTGATAATCCTTAATGGCATGATATTCTTTACAACTGTAAAAGTATGCCATTTTGATGTATTAGGCATATTCAAAAGAAGACATATTTATGTTAAGAAAATTAAACATCTTGTGAAATATTAGAAAAATTTGTATGTTTAGTAGAATAATTTTTTTTCAAAACTCATTCCTTTTTCAATGAAGTGTTCTCAATGATCATGGAATCATTTCCATGATATAATTTTTTTCACACTTTTTTCAAAAATAATACAAAGGATCATTTTTCTTTGTAAAACATTTTTTAATTTTTTATGTATAGATATTATAGAAGTTAAAACACTAATAACTTTTAAGTAATTAATTTCAAAATCTTCATGAGGTCAAGAGCTTAACTTAATCTTTTATTCTTCACTTGTACTTTACTCATCATCATTTGTTTTGGAGCATATCATTCCTTTCTCCATACTACTTGAATGTATGGAGTTTAATTCATCTCAAGCACTCCAAGTGCTTCAAAATCTTTCTTATTTTCATTCACTTCTTTTTGTCTTCCTTACTTTTTATGTATTTATGTTGTGGATAAGCTTGTATAATATCTTTGGCTTGATCACGTTCATAAGATATTGGTGTCTTCATCTTCTCTCTGGTTGTTTTGTACAAATTTCTATTAACAGTCATTTTTATAAAATGTTTATCTAAACTTTTAACATTAAACTTTACATCTTCCCCCAAGTCCATAGAAAATATAGATGTCGTGTCTATATTATATTTGTTAGTTTTAAAAGCTAATGGTGCACTATACCTTACTCCTTGTTTTGCTTACTTATGGAGGCCTTCTTTCAGCTCTTCTATTCATCACATCTTTGTTGTTAATAATTCTCTAAGTAACTCATCTAATGTGAGCTTGTAATATCTTTGGATGCCTTTATTACCATGGCAAGAATATCTTACAAATTAAGCAGAATCCTTACCACATTTCTTACAAGATCTAAATTAGAATGTATTTTTCAAAGATTTTCTAATTCATTAGTAATATTAGTAGAGAGACATAGACATCTTCTTAATAGTTTCTATTGAATTCATTTGAAAGTGCTCATAATCATGTGTAAAAAGATTTATCTTTATTTCTTTAACTTACAAAGTGCCTCCATCATAAGTTACTTCTAACATTTTCCAAACTTCATGTGTAGTAAGCAAATTCATAACTTTATTAAATTCAATTGTAGATATACTACAATAAAGGTTGTTGAGAGTTATGGTATTTAATTATCATTCTATTATTATCACTACTAAGTGAACTCATAAACTGGATTTCGTTTTAACGTCAATCTCTAAGTAAATCATATAGTTCTGTAAGCACTTTCCAATCTTGTAAGTCAATTAATTGGATAGAAATTCTAAATCTATTTTTCAAGATATTTATAAAATCTTATGCTAGAATAATGATAGAATAATTGAAGAAGACATTCATCGGATGTTGCACCTATATTAATCATGAGTTATAACATATTGAAAACTAAATTTAGGGAGAAATTTATCAAACACATATTTTGGAAATTAAACAAAAATGGTAAGACATAATTTAAGCTTGGTAAACCATAAAAATAATAGTTAAATAAAAATAAAAAATAATTAAAACATGCATAATGGATCACCTTAGTGATTTTCCTCACTTTTTTGTGGGGAGCACATTTGATATTAATTGAAATAAAAACAAGTATATGAATGCGACTTGAGGGCGTGATTTATGAGTTTAATAATATTTCTTTCTTTTTTAGACTATGTTTGTTTTTTAAAAATAATTCATAAAATAAATTTGATATTTATAGAAAACCTTGATTTTATATAACCTAATTATTCATTTTTATTATTAGAAAACTATAACAAAAATAAAAATAATATAATTAAATAATTATATTATTTTGTTTAAAGTAGAACCTATGTCCATCCTACAACCTACTAGTTTTTGTGGTTTCAATTATAACACAAGCTTTTGTGAGATTAACGCAAACTTGGTTTATAATCACATCGAACTAAACTTCGGCTTTTTTAAATGAAAGGCTACCTAACCCCCAAAAAAAAGAAAAAATACAACATGAAGGAAAAATTATAATAAGTTTGTACAACTTTTGATTCTTGTTAAATAATAGAAGAAAGCATAGCGAGCCTAAAATTACTAAGAGAACTAAGAAATTGAAAGCATAGAAATGCATAGATTTGTTGAACAAATTGAACATTTTCTGAAGAATTAAGTTATAGTTGTTATAAAGAGATTTTATTATAGTAGAATACGATGTTGTGATTTGATGATATCTCATTTATTGGATCATGCTTATTTGTCATATCATCAATTATTGATATTTTTATATAGAAAAAATTTGATCAAAGTTATTAGAAAATTAAGAAAAAGTTTTAAATGATGCTTCCAAACAACTTAAAAAGCTTTTCAAAACAATTAAAATATTTCTTCGAATTGGTTAACGTAATGGCTCAACTAACGACTAACAAATTAGCTATTATGTGGGATCGACCAGCATCATTTGATCTTTTTAGAGAGGTTTTGGAAGATAAGATCAAAGACTATCAGTGTAAATTAGTTTTAGATGGTTGGATCAAGATGGATAAGATCTAGCTATCTAATTAAGTAATATGAATCTGGATCTTTTAGTTCATCATTTGGAAAGGCAAAAAATATCTCAACTGTAGGATACAACCATCGAGAGTGCTAGGCCTTATAATTCATGGGTAGATTATTTTGAAAAGTATAAACAACCAAAGAAATCTAATGAACGTAGACGTGATCTTGGTTGTTTGATTTTGACCCAAGGTTGAGTGCTTATAGTGGATGAAACATTTACAAATTGATCAAAAAATGGATTGAGGGAAATAGCACAAGCCTTCACTACTGAATAATTGGACTAATGTTAGTCCCAAACTATCGAAAAGAAAAGTAGTTTTCTCAATACAATGACTATTATGGATGCATAATCCAAGTGTACTTGTGATTCCATCACATGGACCATAAGTATGCTTATAAGTAATTTAATGCTCATGTTTTTGACTTGATCAGTATTTGTTTAGTCCCAATCAACCCTCTATCTTATCTCAATAATATTCATGAATGCACCATAACAAATTTTGGGGCTAACTAGAAAAGTTTTCAACTGGTCTCTTGACATGATGCTTCTACGCTCGCTTGGCTTGGTTGGCCCAGGTACTTTGCATTAAATGAGCTTCGAGTGTGCCTTCAATTTTTTTTAATTAATAACATTTAATAGAATTATTTTTTTAGTTTAGCCAATGTTTAGTAATCAACATAAAATTTTGCAAAGATTTATTACAAGGATTTAAAAAAATGAATTGATAAAAAATGAAATCCAATAAGTTTCTTAAATCATGAAATGATTGATTAAATTAGATACTTAAATTGGGATTTGAAACTGAATGAAGATGGGCATTAAAATCAACAAGTTGATATTCTATTTTATAATAAAATAATCTTTACAAATTTGACACATATATCTTGAATCCTTTAATTTTATTGAATACTCCAAAGTACTTTGAATATCTTTAATTCATTATCTTCAAAGGTATATGACTTTTTCTTTAAAATTAAATTTGATTCGCCTAAATCAAGCCCATTAGGAAAAATGGTAAACATTTAAGGTTTAACTCAAAGTAAATATCGTTAGATGCACTTATTGAATCAAGAAAATGACACCAAAACTCTTCGAACAATTTTAGATCAGCGTATAACTAACAAATCTAGATTTAATTGAGTATGAATGTACTAATAATAGAGGAAATAGCTTTAGAGCCAACCAAGGGTAGCTAACTCCAAAGAATACACTTATTACTTTATGTAAGAAAACTCTTACAAAGTCATAATGATCCACCATTCATGCATTGTGGGAATAAAACCCATACCAGTTTTACATGGCTGTAATTAAAATTGTGGGAGTTATTTTGACATCTGATTGCATAATTATGTGATCCGTTAATCGTGTTCACATCAACCTTTAAATATCTAATTAATTCATTAATACAATTGCTAAATTTTGTGATCTAAATATCACATATAAATCCAAACATAATATCCCAATTTAAATATAACAGTCAAGATCAATTCCTAATTTTTAAGTGGAAGCTATTTAGTTTTTTCAACCAATCATGCATTTTGGTGTAAACAGGCTATAGATGCACTTAATGGAGTAACATTTACCTAACTACTCTTTTTGTTGTTATTTGGAGCTATTGAGATTCTTATAATTTTTTATTGTTGATTAATCAATCAATTTGGAAAATAATTTTCACCACTAAAATTTATACAAACTATTGAATTCTTAGACAAAATTGACTAATGAAATTTCTACAAAATTTGAAGAAAATCTTTCATGTCATGACATTCAAGTCGTTAGCACCTAATACACATTCTAACTTCCTAATGTTGTGTCCTTCAATCATCAAACACCTAATCTTAATTTTTCCTTGAATCAATAAAGTTCTCAATTTTCTTTATTTCTAATTGATTTAATTAAAACAATTTTATCAAATTAAACATTTTTCAGTCATTAGTTTTTTATTTGTATTAATTTCTATTTTTTGTGAGTGAATTATTTTACTTTTTCATATTAATAATGTAATAGGACATAATAGTTTTTTTATTCTTTTATAGTAAGAGTGTAATGTAACCTTCTTATGGTGAAATGCTTGTATTTGCTACTATAGTATTACTTTATTTTTTTAGTAGTATGTGTAATTATGTTTTTAAATCAAAGTAACTAATAATTAGTTATGTTTATTTTATTTTTTTATTTATTTTCATAATTTTCATCAAAATTTATGATTAAAAAAATCAATGTATTTTAAAATAAAATTAATATGATTTAAAAGAAAATTATCATTTGTTAATAATCACTTTTAAAGATATACACAAGTTTTTTGAAAAATTCCTTTAAGCTATTTTCTTTAAATATTCTATAAGCTATCAAATTTTTTATTCCAAAAAACTCACATCTATTTTGCTAAACCACACTACATAGAGTGCATATAGAACTTTACTAATCATATTAGTCCTTTAGTTTAGCTCTATGTTTTTATTTTAAGATAATGAAATGAACTAATGATCTTTAATTAATTTGGGCCAGCTTGACGATGGACGAGATAGTGAATTAAGATCATGGACTGGAATTAGAATGTGCATGGAATTGATGTTACATGCTTATAATTGTGTTACTTACCCGTTAAGTGGTCTAGAAAATTGCATAAAATAATAGTATGAGTCAATAGATGGTTTGACAAAACATTTTTAACACAATCTGATGGGTCAAGAACGATGTAAGTAACTTAACTAAAGTAAGGTAAGCAAATTAGAATGTTGATAAAAGAAACACATTCCCTAAGTGCATAAAATGTGGTGGACACAATGATGAAAAAAGTAACATGCACTTTATTTTCATGATATCTAAGAAATATTAATGACACAAAACAAAAGCCCTTACTACAAATAATATATGCAATCTACAAAGTTAAACATGTATTTTAATTTGTCTACGATAACACAATAAATACCATATTTTTTGTTTATTATAATATGGAAGTCAAAATTAATTGATAACAATATATTACCAGATTGTTTAGTAATGCCATATAGTTTGTGAAACTATTTTAGATAAATTGCAATTGGTAATGGTTGTGCATATACTAGACTTAATCAAAAGATTTATTTTTGACATGCATTATTTCTAAAATTACATGAGGTCTATCTATATTTATTTTATGTCGTCAAACTAATAAAATAAAGTAATAACATTAAAAAGTCTATAAATTTCGAAGAATTTAAGATAACTCCAATGATTAAGTGGTTGTTGCCAAATAAAAGGAGTTAGATATGTATATATGTATGCACATATTGCAACAAAATAATAGTTTTTGCAATTGTGTTGCATAAAGAAAAATGGGAATTAGAGATCATAAGGATATATTATATGAAAATAAGGTAAGCATAATGTCTCTATTTGTTGTAATAGATCCAAAATAATCAGTTCTTTAAGGGGCTATGGTTCATAAAGTTCAAAAATCATTTTAAAGTAAGTGGTTGCATATTCGTTTACTTTAAGATTGTCAAAAGCAAGGCAATTTGGTAATTTTGCTTAGGCTTAAAATGGTAAATGACCATAATCTTTTATTTTCCTAAAAAAAATTTTTTTAATCATGTTTTTATTAAGATATTGTAGAGATAGATTATGAATAATATCTAAAGAGGATAGACATTGTCAAAAAGTTGAGCAACACAAACACTAGTTTTTAAAAACAAAGCTTCATTTGATATATTTACATAATTAAACGAATTTAATACCCTTTTCTAACTAGTATAAAGGAGAATATAATAATATTTTTTAATTTTTATTTAGTTACAATTCTCTACTAAATAGAATTTCTCACAAAAAAATAAGTTGTAGTAGATTCTTGATATATGACAGTCATATTTCTAGTTTTCTTGTTAGTAAATGTATATTTTTTAAATATTTATTAATTAATTATTCTTGCTATTTTTTATATTTTATAATTTTCTTAAAACATTTTTTTGGCTATTTTAAAAATTATGCAAAATAAGTGGTAGTTCATATAAATTTTGTAAAGCTTATTTCTTTTTTTCCCTAAAAAATTTATAACTTGTGATATATATAAAAAATGTAATATAAGAAAGCTGTTAATAATTAATTTGTTATGTGGTAAAATGCATATCTTCAGATTGGAAAATAATGATAGCCGCTGATTATGATTCATCAACTTGTTATGATACTCTCAAGTTGTTATATTAGGCAAATATATTATATAGACTCCTTCTTCATAAGATGGTGCCTCTCGTTCTCACGTTAGACACATGTACTTCAAGAATGCTTTTATTATTCATTTAGTATGTTGGATGTCATACAATAACTATTTGTGCTTGTTAGTTGAATTCAAAAATATTACATAATGTTAATAATTGGATGTAACAATCAAGAATTATTGTAATGTTTAGCATGGAATAATTTTTATTTTAAAAAAAAAATTTTCGTGGTATTGTACATTATGTTATTACCAATAAAGATAGCATAAGGGATCACAATTATAAATTTTTAATAATAATAAACAAATATAATTTTAAAAATTAGATAATATAAAAATTACTTTCATATAAACATTTAAATATTATGCAATATCAAATAATTTTGTGATTCGTATCAATTTACAAAATAATTGTTTTTCTTTGAATAAAAAGTATACCTAAAAATTGTAATTCTAATGAATAATTAATTTGAAAATATAAATATGGCAAGTAAAAATATGTTAAAAAATTTAAAAACATCATTAATATAATTAATTATTGATAAATTAAAAACATAAATCATTTACAAAATATATGGATAATAAACCTTTTCATATTGCAGGCTAAAATCACCCACGATGCAAACAAAAGATGTTAAAACTTAAAAATTATGCAAAAAAAATTAATATAGATAATTTTTAAGAAGCTAAATGTTGCATTATAGAATGTGTCCAAAAAATTTAGTGATAGCAAATAAATATATAAATTTAAATTAGTGACCGTTGTCTTATAGACAAGGGGAAAACTCATGATTATGTCAGTTGGTATTCCTTATAATGTTGAATATATTTCTTATTGTTAGTGTCAAATCTAAAACAATATTAAAATGACAAATTAAACAATATCTAAATATGATTAAAGATAGTAATGTCAATTTTTTCATACCTTTTATTCCTTGAAGAAAGAGACAATTTATCTCATTTCTCTTCGAAATATGATATTAATAATTTTTTTTAGTATTTATTGTTTTGGTAGTATAACAAAAACTTATTTTTATGTTTTATATATGTGAGGTTATTTCTTGTTGTAATCTTTTTTATCATCTTAAAGTATTTTATATTTTCTACATATAAGTATTTGGAATCATAATGCACACTCTGTTAAATCTTTTTAATATTTTGCATTGTTAATCGTTTTCTATTTTTAAATTCAAAAATGTCTTTTATGATATTTGCTAGAACAAAGAATAGGTAACCTCGATTTTTTTGTGAAATTTGATAAATAATTTTAATTTTTTTAGTTGTTCATGATTACAATTATTTTTTTATCTTTTTAAAAGTTTTTAATATGTATTGTAAGTTTTTCAATGTTTTGAATGATGTTTCAATTTTTTCTAAAATAATTGCTCTTTTAATTTAGTCCTTTTAAATATTTACAAATAATGAAGTCAAATTTTAAACTTGTTTGTTTTTTAATATTCTATATAATGCAAAGTTATGCAAAGCATACACCCTTGAATTATTTAGCAAATAATATTCCCACTTTTAATGTTAGAAATTTTATGTCAAGAGCATTATTTCCTTTTATGTTTTGTTTTTTGCTTAATTATGTGACAAGCTTTTAAAATAATTTCAACAAAGCAAAAAAATTTGATAATTATTTTTTTTTTTGGACAAGAAATTTAAAAATTCTTTAATTTATGTAAATTGTGAAATTGAGAAAACAATTAATGTAAGTAATTGTTTAAAGTTTTAAACAATATGTCCTAATTTGTAAAAAAGTTTTCATAATAATGCAATAATTTAAAATAAAGTATAAGTTAAAATTGTAACTTAAAAAATAAATTAATACACTTTATTTAATAAATTCAATTTTTTGTTAATATTATATTCTTATCAATTATGACTACATAAAAACTTTTCAAATAATTGTTTAACATTATTATTGTAGAACATGAGAATTTAGTGTTTTTAAATAAGATGTTTATATTTTAATAAATGATATAGTAAGAAGTTAGAAATGACGAACTACGCAACAAAGATAAAAAAATATACAAGTATAAAAAACACAAAAAATACAATGATAAAAAATAATAAAGTTTTAAATTTGTTGTATAATGCTTCATTGCTAAAAAAAGGTTAATAAAAAAATATTATAAGCATAATATTGAAATAATAATAAATATAATAATAATAATAACAATAATAATAAAAATAATAACAATAATAATAATAATAATAATAATAATAATAATAATAATAATAATAATAATAATAATAATAATAATAATAATCACAATAACACATAAAATTTTCGATAATAACTGTATAAATTATATAAACAACATAGCCATTAAAAGTAATATCAATAATATCATTTTAGTGATGCTTTGATGCATTAGGCAACTAAGATAATAGGATTTAAAAAAATCATTTATTGCAGCAAACCTTAAATTCTTGATGACTTTTTCTAATTTAAAAAACACACAACACTTACAACAATTAAAAAAAAGTGGAACATCAATTTGTTATATAGGGTAGATAAAAATTAAGAATAAATGTACAATGAAATAATTTTTATTTTAATGATGGCATTACCTAATGTTCACTAAAATATGAATGCTTATTCTTTATAAAATATTTTTATCAAAAAATTAACTCAATAAATAGCTATAAGTTCTATAAAAATTTTCAAAAAAAATAAAAAATTATGTAAAAATATAATATAATAATTACATGAAAAATTCCAGGAAATTTACCATGTAATGAAAAATGAAATTCAAAGTTAACAGTTCAAAAAGCCATATCAAATGTGATGTATAATGAATGAGATTTTTAATTAATTATATTATCTAAACTTAGTTAAAACAAATGGAAGGTCCTTAGATTTTTAAAGAAATTCATGGAAATAAATAATTAAACCAAAAAAATATTACTATTATAAAAATTATAAATATATAGCAATACTTAATTATTATATTGAGAAAACTATATTATTAGCATAACATATTATAAAAACTCCTTTCATGATATTAAAACTTAAACATAGTTAATGTTATAGATAAAATAATTTCAAAATTACTAATATAAACAAAAAAATCAAGAAAATAAATCACTTAGAACATTAAACTTTAACTTTATATCTTATTTACAAAAAAAACTCTTGTCATGGTAACCATAATAAATTTGTAAGTAAAGGTGCCAATTATTAATTAATTTAAAGCAATAAAATTTTATAATCTAAATTTAAAAAATTTTAAAAAATAATGTAACCATTAATTAATGGAATGTCGTTTCTTCTTTGCCAAAAATAATTTAGCTGGACGTAGATAGCACTTATTAGTCTCGTTGGGACTAATCAATGCTTAAAGTGAAGCATGCCATGTATTATTACATGACTCACAACAGTGAAAAACATACTTAGATATGTGGATTGAGGTAGAGGTTGACTTAGACAATAGATGTGCACATAAATATTATGTAATGCATAAGCTTACAATAATTCAATCTAGTATAACAATATAGGAAAGAGAGAGAAGATCAAAGATGACTATTAATTCTAGTATGGCAATACATAATTAATTATAAATTAATTTAATGATAGTTTAGCAAACAAACTAACATTAAATTTGACAAAAATAAGATTTAATCAAGAAAATTATTATGGGATTTAAAAATTAAAAATTATTTGTTTGCTAAATCAAGGAGGTGATTGAACAATTTGATGCTTAAATATGATTTGAAATTAAAATAAAATGAGATGATTGATAAGCTAATATTTGATAACAAAAAGAACATTTTAAATTTGATGAGCATATATTTTATTTTTGACACCTGCTAAACATTCCAAGGAACTTTAAATATTACTAATTCACCATCTTCAAATGTACATAGCCTATTATTTACATGTGAACCTCTTTTACATTAAACAAGTCTTCTAAAATAAAATATGAAACATTTAAGGTTTCACTCATCAAAGACAAGGGTGACCTAACTGCTTCCTTTAGTAAGCTACCACAGTTTTGTGGTCACTATAATGTCTATTTGAATATTAAAACTACCATTGAATTGAAGCTAATAAGTAGGGGAATGCACACTTAAAACATTATAGGCGATTATTAAAACAAAAAAATTTTAAGGAATGGATACAAAGAAAAAACATAGAATTTAATTAAATGATAAAGCTATAAATATTTTAATTTGTGCTTTGAATGTTGTGAAGGCAGATGGAATTATGAGTTTAGAAATTACTTTTGAAATTTTCCACAAGGTAATAGTAACATAAAAAGAAACATCTTTTTATTTAAGAAATTAAAATTGATATGATGACAGATGATTAAGAGTTGTTCAAAATTCTTTCTAATGAATCTATTAAAAGAATGTTTATTTAATTTATTAACATTATTAATGGATTTGTTAGTTTGGAAAAGACTATATAAAAGAAGATCCTTAGATATTTGCCAAAAGAGTATTAATATTTGACCACAACCTTCAAGAATACTACAAGCATTTCTATTATAACAATGGATGGCTTTATAGGTGAGCTCATGACTAATGAAGTAAAGATGGAGACGGGAAAAGAAGAGAGAGACTTTATTTAGAAAAAAAATAATGGACAAAGAGTAAATAATAGCACTAAAAAAAAGAGAAAGATACCTTAGAAAAAAATATTATAAATGAAGATATCATAGCTCTAATTTTGGAAAATTTTTCTAAAATTTTTGTGTTACTGGAACATATGAAACAAAGCTCCAAAAAGAGAGCGACAAGAAAAGGGGATATCTTTTGGCATTAGTGTGACAAACTAAGACATATCGAACCAGCATGTCCTACAGATTTAGATTGATCAAAAAAGAGAAGAATGCAATGAAGAAAAGCAGGAACAAGAAGAAGAAAACATTGACTAAAGGTTGAAGTGACTTTGAGGAGACTAATACAAGTGAAGATGAATAGAGCAATAAAGAGCTATTTTTGGTGGTGGCTCAAGAGGATGAAAAAGAAATGGGAACATCATTAAGTGAGGTAGAGGTAAGTTATTATAACGAAACATTACCTTAACAATTAATTTGTGTGTAATAAAATGATAGTTTATGTAAAGAATATAAGTAACTAAAACAAAAGCTTGGTCAATATTTAAGTCTTTGTGAACATATTAGAAATAAGGCTATCACACATTTAATGAACTTTCAAAAGGCTAATAATGGATTAGAATAAAAAATTAAGGGCATTCATCATTAGTTAAAGAATTAATGATCTTAAGTCCTTGAGATGTCCTTGTTCATTATTCAATGAAAAATTTATTAGTAGAAATATTTTTGTTGCAAATTCTAGAATATTTCATGCTCATTAGGATAAGGGAAATGCCAATGTTTTACAAGGTTACAATAACAATTTTTCATGTCATTATAGCTTGCAAATTGATTGCACAACACATGTAGCCATTATTGAAGTTCATATTTAGTCTAAATTTCCTAAAATTTCGTGGTTGTTAGTGAAAATTGTAGCTGATCCATTGAAAAATATGCTTGACATTAAAAGGTTTGGCTTCATAAGTCTAACAATTAATTTATAATTATAGGAAGTTTTTCATTTGAACAATGAGTAAGACAAGATTCTTCGATAGTTGATGTTTGAGATACATGACAAAAACAATCAATTTGTTAATAAGAAGCCTATACTAAAGGAAAAGTAGTACTTATTGAGAACTAAAAGAAATATATCAAATGAATAAGTGCTACTGGAAATTCTACATTTTTTATAACTAAAGTTTATTATTTTAAAGTTTAAAGTATAATTTCCAAAATATGAGTGAATTTTGTGATAGCAATTTTCGTATTTTATTTTATTACACTACATATAAAATTTGTAAATATGGAAATCTATTAGTTTTTCGGACCAAAAAAATAACATTTATCAACATGATTGGAAAGCAATCAGTTTTCAAATAGATCGTTCGTGTTATATGTTAATGAGTTTAAATTATGACATAGAAGACTTTGTCATGTTAGCACACATACCTTAAGAAAAAAATTAAATATAACAGAAAAAAGTTTAACTAAATTGCCTCTTTTAGATTATTATGTATAGCATCTTAACATTCTAAAATAAATAATTTGGTCATATACAATGCATGTGTATTGGACATAAGAAATATGGACTTGTTGTGTTAGATGACTATTTTAGGTATACATAGATAAGTTTCTTACAAGGAAGGAGTAAATCTTGTAGACAATTTTATATCTTGACAACTGAATTAGAAAAGGAGTTTGGTCATAATTTAGTTGTCATTTTAAGCAATAATGAAGGTGAATTTCTATGTGAGAGAATTATTGATTATTTTAGTAATAAAAAAAATTCACTAACATTTTTAATATTTTGGATGAAGTTTAGATACTTAACTCATATTTTGAAATTTTAACAACTTTGACAGAGGAGTATGATCCCTTATTGATTGATGTAAACGTGAATAAGTTGATACAAGCCTACAAAAATATTGCATTACTATTGCTAAGAATAGATCTTTCTAAGCATGATTATCTAACAATTAATGTAGCCTTTTCTAGAACTATTTGCCATTTTATTCCTTATCCATTTAAATAAATGCCCAATGAATGAGAGTTCGCTTGTTATCCGTTGACCAATGTAATTAATGAATTCATTCATTACATCCCACCTAAGATTGGACAGACTTTTGTATCCATCGAGTGTAGCTATTACATTAAAGTATATTATTTCTTTCCATGGAGCTTTATTTCGTTTACAATTTGAGCCACCATGTACCAAAGCATTATTCATTTACCACTTGAATTCAGCATACACAAGTATCATAAGCACCATTTTGTCTCCATGGATTATCAATGAGCAAGTGAACTGACTGCTCATCCTCATTTTAGGTTTGGTAATGGATGCTTTTATTCATAATACCTAAATCCCTTTGGATTTATTCATAATGTAGTGCTCACATTCTAAACTCTAAGATAGATTATGCAATTAGCTATTATAAGCCATAGGTTCCCTGAGAGTAATAAGAATTATTTTTGTTTTGAGTAGAAGCATAAATTACCTTCCAGAGTTCTTATTTGTTGCACCTCTAACATTACAAGATAGGGTTTTATCTAATAAAAGTCATTTGTTATGAAATTTAAGAAAATCTAGCACTTCTACAAATCTTACTCAAACTAAGATGCCTCTTTAAACATTTTTAATATTTCTCTTTGATTTCCTACTTTAAATTAGGTTGAAATCTTCCTCTTTAGATTACATAAGATTAGAATTTATAGATCATTAAGCTAGTCATTGCTAAAATTTTAAAATGATTGTTCCATGTTAATTCATTTGTAAACTTTGTTTTTCCTATGCATGTGCTAATTCTACTGCTAACTATATTAGCAAAACTATTTGTGACTTTTTATACTCGTTCTTTGTAGTGAAAAAATTTCATAGTGCCTCAATATTTTTTCATACAACATCCCTATCTAAAATGAAACTATCATAATGCAGTTACTTTTAATTTAGAAAGTTACATTTGTCATAAATAATGGCTTAGTGAGATTATATTCATTCACATTTGTTGGTGCTTATTTTTTCTTGCATATTTTGTGACAATTTATTTTTTACATTTAAGAGAGGTGTGGCCTTGGCCATAGAAGCTGATTTAATAACAAACTTGTCATATTGAACATAATCTATTTGAGTTTCCAAATTTTTTGTTATATAGATTCAGCAAGGTAATTCCTTCAATAGATCCGCTTCAACATACATCTTGTTTATGCTTATTCTAGTTAGTTTATAATAAATGTTGTCAATTGTATAGGATTTTTTACTACCAAAGATAAGGAGTGTAGAGCTACCTCATTAAAAACTCAAATCAAACATAAATTAGAGCTTATGTTGACTCAAACAACATTCATGTGAAATATTGTTTTCTTAAAGTCAATGATATTCCATGCTTGGTAAGGCCAACATCTTATATAATCTATCAAATCTAATTAGTACATGTCAGTTATCCTAAAATTATACCTTTTTTAGTCATTGAAACTTTTGAGTTTATTAAATGCCACTATACATATTTGGAAAAATGTGTGAAATTTGCCTCATTAATTCAAGCCTGAATGGCATGTCAATTTTTTCAATCTTTTCTTCATTGAAAATAATTTTTGGTTGATCATTGAAAGTTCTCTTTTGTTTTATGTGAACTAGTGAAAGGTCAGCTACTTTACAAACAACTTCAGCAAATGAGTGCTTGAGGGAGGTGAGGCCATTTAAACAAACAACGAAGTCTACACTATTCCTGGCAATTAAGAATATTCATCGATACTATCACTGCCTATCCATCACAATCATTGACCATTTAATTTTTTGTTATTTACTATTGTTGCCCATGTATTCAATAGAATCATCAAAAAATATTGTTTGGGATATGCAATACTAAGTAGTCATTCCTTAATAATGAAATAATTATGTGCAGCATAATTCAACATAATTTAAAATGGACAATAATCAAGGCTTCTTACATGACAACTTGTCATGAGAGATACACTAAGTCTTAAATGTTCTGAATTTCACAGCAAATCTATGCACAATAATTGTTTGACATTTAAAAAATTTAAGATTGGGTTAAATACATGTGAATCAAGATTATTAGCACTCAAAAATAATACACAACATATACATTTAAGGATAGAATTTTAGTTCATCTAGATTCCTTATTCAACTTATTTGGATTGACAATGGATTCATCCTTATCAAATTGGTGCAACTTAATTCCTTGCAAACAAAAGTTAATTGAACAATTGAGTTATATTGATATATTGTTACTCAAATTGATTATAATCTTAAAAACTTATAGTGTTTTGCTAGGTTTAAATTTTTATTACTTGATGTTAGAATTTGGGTACATGGTCAATTCTTGAAGCCAATAATTATGAATGTAGTTTTACTAAATTTTTTAACATCTAACTGATAGTGGTGATTAACTATTCAAATAGTACTTATATGTATAATACATTTTACAATTAGCATATAATGTTAAAGGCAATGATGAGATAATATATCTACTCACATAGAATTGTACCCAAATCAATTAGTTAAAGATTCGAATCTTAATGAGAAATTGGTTGTCATTTTGAATCAAACAAAGTTAATTTTGGCCACTATAGGAGCTTACAATTCTGGGAGACCTACCTAATTTTCTAAAGCTTTGTATTTGTAACTCAAAAAAACATTTTATTCCTTAGAGGTAGTAATTGTGGTGAGTGTGAAGTATTTTATGTGCACATCAAACACAATGTCACCAATGAATTCGACCATATTTAAATGGAATTGAACAAATGGTTTTCCTCAATGAGTAGTGTAATAAAATTTTATTTTGTTCAAAGCAATAATTTGGAGTTATCTTTGATGTTACCTATGTAAATCATACAAATTTGTCCTTGATGATAAGGCTTTTTCTAAAATTTATCAATATCAATCTTAAGAAGAGTTTGTTATGATGCATGCATATGCAAATTTGATGTGCAAACTAAAAATCATACCCAAAAAAAAATTTTATTACTCAAATAAAATTTTTTATTTTTGAACAACATATTTTATAATATCAAATAATTAAAAACGGAATCATGTTCCAAGGAAATTATGTCATTACTTAAAATGGTTCAATGCCATTACTTGAAATGTATTTTTGGAATGTTTTGAAAATTTCATCAACTTATTTTGATCAATAATCACCTATTTTATAAACGATTTTTAATGTCTAAAAGTTTGCCAAATCAATAATTTGATGTTTTTAATTGACAGATATTATGTAATTAAGAACTTAATGTTATTTAAATAAAATTTATAACAACTAATAAATGTTAGTTAAATTAGTCATTTGCATAGGAGCTACATAATTAAAAAAAACTTATAATGCATGACTATGAAAATTACAGAAATGGTTATGTAGAAAAAAACTGGAGTAGCTTAGATATTTTTATTTGATATTAATTGTAAAATCTAAATTAAGATCTAATGTCCATATTTAATTTTAGTTATGGATTAATTATAAACCATGCAATCATTTATTGGAGATATAGACAACTAGTAGAATTATTGCTTAAAAGGGTGATTACGGCAACGATCATTTGATCATAAAATTGCATGATTAGACAACTCACATCACTACCGCAATTTAGAATTTAGATATATGATAAAATCTTTAAATTTATCTCCTACATGATGTATTTGCTATTAGTTTTTCTCCTTATAAGATATTTTGTTTGCTTTAGAAGTAGTTTGATTTCAAGGTTAGTGCCACAAAGTATATTCAAGACATAGACACAACATTTCCAATAAATTGGCTAATTGATCTATTAATGCACGAAGTGGTGCCTTGATTCAAGATAATTCCATCTATATTTAGGAGTGATGCCTCAATTCAATTGTTGCAGCCAACGAGTTCGATGTTAAAGTTTTATGCCTACAAATTGTTACATTTATTCAAGTTAGTTAATTTGAGTGGAATTCATTTTTTTTAATTTTTTAAAATTATTTAATTATTTTGGAAAAAATAATAAAACTTGTCAAAAATGATTCTTAGACGATCATGATATGATTTCAAAGATATTAAAAACTAAAATATTTCATTTTTATATTGATTAATATAAATTTCAATTTAATTTTTATTGCTTGTGTGCATTATTTAAATTAAGCTTCTTTTCTAAAAAAATTAAAAATTCCTAAAATTTAACTCAAAATTTATTTATTTGAGGCCTACGGCTCTAAGGATTTGATATTTACAACACTTCTTCTTTAAAGGCTAACAACGCAAAATCATTCTTTTAGAAGTTCATAATGTCTCCTTAATGGTCCTCCTCATCACATATCTAAACAAATATATCCAAGCTTTAAGATTATTTTAAAATCTCACATAATTGGCTTATTATCATCAAAATCTCTTTGATCCTCCATTGGGACATTGAGATAACTACATTAACCATATTAAAATATCGCAAAAGTAAACCTTAAACCTCCAATGTATATATTTAACTGATCATATAGCTACATTTTTTAATAAGAAAGTTTAAATTGTACACACATAATACATACACACACACACACACACATATACACATACACATATAAGTTTTCCTTAGCCTAACATTAAAATGAGCCTACATTATCAAACTTAAGTTTTAAAAAAACCATGAGTGCAACCAAATTCTAAAAAAATCATATTATCATATTGTAATTGCAAGTTCCAAGAAAAATAGTATCATGCTAGTAATCTAACAACTTTTCTCATTCATAGGACAAAGACATGAATAGAATATCTACAAAATAAATAAAACCAATCATTTATAATCCAATCTAAGGAAGCATCTTGAATAACTACCAAGTCTGATAGAAAAAAATAACTAGTAAACATCAAGTCTAATAAGATAATTTGATGCAGTCCTATGTCAAATAAAATATAACTGATGAGAAATAAGTATCAAATCTATTATTATTGTGATGAAATAAATAAAATGAATTATCTAACTGATTCTCTTGCTCTAACAATCTTTAACTCAATTCTTACTTAAATTTTAACAACTTGATCTTGTTATAAATAGGAGAGCAAGTTGGCCCAACAAGCAATCTTTGAGTTATGCAATAAAACTATATGCACTAATACAAAATATGAATGTAATAATGGAATAAATCATATGAATGAATAACATCAATTTCTAACTAACAAAATGATATAATGATCTACTATCTAATTCAATATATATTTCCTTACATTATGGCTAACCAGATACTTAGTATTTACTTCATGATATAATATAATTTCCTATGCATAAGGGTTGTGACAGGCCATGTAACTTTTTCAAATAATGTAATTTATCATTTGACATGGTAATGAAAATTACATGGGAATCCATGTAGGATTCTAAGACTCTTTAAGAACCACAAGTGGTCCCTAATTGAAGGAAGCACACCATTGAATTTCTTATGAGAATAAATGGTTTCTACAAATTCTAGTGGTTCTTATCATAAAATGTGATACTCCAACTATAGGCTTGACTATCCAAATTTAACTAACACAAAGCCAAGGGAGTAAGGTAGCTAACATGCCTATATCCTTAATGAATGTGAATAATTTAGAGTCCACTATATCTAAATGCATTAAGATTTCCACTAAATCCTAATTAAACTAGCTAGAATTTCTTAGCCCACTTTTCTTATATTTAATCATGCCCATATTTGTTTTTGGAGCTTTCCTATCTAAGATAACCATAGTGTTCAAAATGGCTTAGCTTTTAACCTTTGATACTATATTTCACTTATTACTAGTGCAACTAAGCCTCGAGTCACACAAGTATCACTAGTGACCTTTCTGATCCCAAGGCAATCCATTGTTATCGTAACATTCATAAAGCCAACTCCGAAGCCTCCACACATTCCTTAGACCACCATTGAGAGTGTCATCAGGTGACTTAAGAGCCTAAGCTGGATTACTTGTGGTCTTAACCAAATAACCTATTCAATCCAAAGTCTAGCTAACATCTTTACCATATTACCTACATGGCCAAACCTAGCGCAATGCTATGTCTTATTCCAACCCCTTCCACCTTCTTGCCAGGTCTTGGTAGAAAGCCTAGCCAAGCAAAGATTAATTGTTATTATTCATAAAGGTTCAGAAATGGTATTTCATGAGCCTACAATACATATCTTTTATTATAGCTTCCTTTTACATTAATTTTTTTCTATGCCATTGAGCATGGTTCCAAATATGCTTACCATACACATTCGTGCCCAAGAACTTTAAAGTCACAATTTTACTACACTATAAAGAAAAGGATTATGAATTATCTATAATACCTTTACCATAATTCCTAACCATAGCCTGAATAGTTTTAGTGATAACCAAACTCTTTGGTTGTAATTGAATCTCTACTTAACTTAGCCTTCTTCTAAGGGCTTAAACTAAGCCCTTCAAGCCTTTCTAAGTACTAACCAAGAACTAGACATATCTTAAAATACATTTTTGTTCTCTTGAAGGTTGAACCAATGCCTTCTACAGCTTAACCAAGCCCATGGTTCAATGCTTCACAAGCAGATCCTAGACAACAGAATGGTAGCCTGCAACATTGTGTAGAGCTTCTTTATTTGTTTTCCAGTGTGTTTAAATTGTTTATTACTTATCTATGGCATAACTTACATCACGTTACATCTCATATATTTTTTATCCATGATTTTAGCAACAAAGTAGCTATTTATACAATGTCATGCTATGAATGAAACTTGTGAGTAATTTTAAGCATAATCGAAGCACCTCACATTGAAAATAAATTTCAAATTATAAGTTTATATAAAAAAATATATAAAGAAATCTTAATTTTATAAACCCCTTTATTAATAATGGCACGAAACACTTTGTCTATTCATGCAATAATCAATAAGTAAACATTACATTCAATCTATTTTGTCAAACATCAATTGTACTTAGAAAGAAAAAGAATTGCACTAAGGATCGTAACTCTTAAGAATGCACAATAACAGATAACTGCTATTAAGTCATGGTTATGGGGGTTTTATTCAATAAAGTTTTGTTCTCAATGATTTTCCAATTTTTTAGCATTTATCATGATAATTTATGCTTAATACATAAATGCTTGGATAACGAACATAAATAACCAAAAAGGCATATCATTTAGCATAATTTTCACTTGGTTTACATGGTGATGTCTATGTTAATTAGTGTTTTTCATCAACAAATTGTTATTCTAAAGTAATCTTCCACATCTATTTATAACTAAAGCCAAACATGCAATATATGATCATGTAGTCTCCTTTGCATTCACAGGAAGAAAATGTAATATAAATTTCTTATCACTCAACTAGAAACACTACATAAGAAAGTTTGAAAATTGAACCATTCATTAAATAAAATAAATCTCCCTTAGACTTGTGTGGAAAGAATTCCCTCCTTCTTGAACAAGTTTAATGAAAAAGAATGACTAATTGTTGTCACAATCAACTTCCAAGTTTTCAAAAGCATTTTCTCAAAGAAATTCCTTTTTATCTTGTCTTAGATACTAGTTAAATTTATTATATGAACTAAAGCATTATCCTATTTGAAAATTCTTGTAGAGGAGTTCTTTTTTGTAAGATATTTCCTTGTTGGAAAGCTCTAGTCAACCTTCTTCTTGATTGTTTACCTCACCCTTTTTACTTATTATCCATTAAGTTTCATCCTACAAATTCCCTTTTTATGGTTGAGTTTCCTTAAATTAAAGCCACATTTTAATAGCTTATATAGCCTTGGCCATACCAACTTAGACAATGAATTCCTTTAAGATAAACTAGTCTTGGGTTGGAGTAGCAACAATTCATTATTTTAAATTAAACTTCTTAAAATTACACCCCTTTTTTTCTTCTATATAAAGCTCCTTAAATTTAAGAATCAACATAAGCATATGGTAATAGATTCTTCTTTCTATTATATTCATCTTTTCATAAGATATTCTAAAATTCATCACATATAAAAATTTTCCTTTTAATCCTCCTATCTTCAACTACCAACCACTAATATTTAAGAATCATATCCGTATGTTATCAAGAACTTGTGGTTGGATAGAAATAAGGTTGAGAGAAAAAGTTAATAATATAATAAACTTATAAGCTCATTTTTATGCATTCAGTCTAACCAAGGTTTATTTGTTACAATTTAAATCTAACAATTCCACAATGCTTCCAATTTTCAAATTTAAAATTCTAAAATCAAACACTAATTTTATCTGTTTTGAATGTTGAAATATTCTTAAATTCCAAATTTCAATTTAGAAGAAATTGTATACATTAATTAAATATATGGTAATTATATGGCTAAAAATATTATGTATAGCACACATTTTATCTAACAAAAGTAATAAAGAGCTATAATTGGTATATCTACTTATCATTCTCAATGGTTTATTCATAAAAAGAATAATAAATCCATTTCCCCATTACCAATTAAGTCCAAGAAATATATTTGTGAATCAAATTTATATTCATTATTGTTTTACTTATAATCAATGTCTTACAATATTCATACTTATAAATATACCTCTAAATGATATTCTTATCCCAATTTTCTTACCACATTGTGTATTCATTAATAAAGATTGTTGATGATGCCAAACTTTACCAATATTTTGATAATATATTTCAACATTTGCTTTAAGACAACATAACAAAGAACTTTTAGCTAAAAAAATAATAAATATATTTGTATCAATTGACAGAAAGATCAATAAGATATTTATTAATTCTTGTGGAAGATAGAAAATCATACCAAATGGATCTCATGGAATTTATTGTAGAGATTGTAGGAATATTTAAGATTTAATATATGATATAAATAGTTGACTGATTTAATAAAGAGTCTTAGCATGAACCTGAAGCTTTAAAAATGTTTAAGATGAATTCATTAACTTCCTCTTTGAAAGGTTATCATAAAATAATTTGAGAGATACTGACTGTTGAAAGTTGTTATAGCACTTCAAATTCTCACTTGCTAAAATATATTTGTATGCAAAAGTGTAAGATAAGTTGAAATAATATGGACTTCAATTTATTGCAAACGACAAATATAGTCACCAATTTTAGAAAAAAGATAAGATATTTAGTTTATTGAAATATTGAAAAAAGATAATAGTTTAAGTTTATTAATCAAACTAAGTAATGATCTTACTAAAACAAGGTTTTAATACAAACATTAGGAATCTTTTAAACTATAATTTAAATTACAAAGACATTTAAATGAAAAATCACATAAATTAAAACTTTTATGTTCTTATGATAAAATTATTATTAAGTCAACTTAATAAAAATCTAATCATGTAGATTATATGAACAACATAAATTATACTTCATTCAATAATTTCAATTATACATATAGCAACTAATGTTCTTAAGTTTAACATTTGAAATTTTATAATAGGGTTTTTTTTATGTTACAATTTTCGTTACATTTTATATTTATTATATTAAATTATAAAATAATTTTTTAAAGAAAAAGATAAAAAAGAATACAATTTTGAAAATTATATTTTTTAAGACAAGAAATTCAAAATTGACTTTGTTTCAATAAAACTACACAGCTAAGAAAATCATTATTGCAAAAATAATGTTTAAAATTTTCCCATACTATATATGAAATGGTTCTCTTGATATTGTAATGATTGAAGCGTTGTTAATAACATAAAAATTATAATAAATTGAAACATTAAGTAGAAAAATGTTTCAACTATTCAATACATATACATTATGTATAGAAAATTTTTTAATAATAAAATCACAAAAAAATTGTTTGTTGACAAAAATTTTAAAAATTTGGAAAAAAATAAATATGGAAATTAAATATGGAAGATTTAATTTAATATGTTGATACTTCTAATAAAAGATATAATAATAATTTAAAATTTTCAAATAATTGACCAAAGTTAAAATAATACATAAACATAAAATTCTTAGGAAAAACAATGATAATAAAATGAAATTTCTAGTATAATACTTAGTACTAAAAGATTTAAACTGAATACATAGCTGAGAACATTCAAACTATGACAAAATTTTATGTTTTTTGAATCGCTAAAATTTTTTGAGATCCTAAAAATTTTAATTGTCATAACAAAATATTAAAAATAACTAAAAATATGCCGAGATAATGATAGTTGGGCAAGAACATAATATTTTAAATAAATTATGTTTTATGTTAAATAAAATTTTACATACTGAAATAATTTTTTAGATTTTAAATTATTTATACATTATATACATAGGAAATTATAATTAAATCAGACTATTTTAATTGCTATAATAAAACATTAGAAAGTAAAACATTAAATAAAACTATTATAAATAAAAATGACATAAAAGGTGAAAAATATAAATCATAAATAAAAAAATCCTAAATCCAAAAATAAGACATTTTAAATTGTAGTTCATACATTTCTTTATGAAAAAGGCATCCTTAAAGTTATGCAAACAAATCTTGATATCATAAACAAAAAATTTTTAAAGTTTAATGCATAGAAAAAAAAATTAAGATATAGAGATATTCATTAGGATAATATAATTTTTTTGAATGTTAAAAACTGACCCAATTGCAAAATAATTTCATCAAGACAAGAATTATAAATTTACCAATACATAAAGTTCATAAGTAACTTAACTAAAATCTAAAAGGTTAAACTTTTATGGAATCACATGTAATAAGGTAAAGCATGAAACATTAGGATGTTTACCTCATCTTCAATATAATTTGTAATAAATTTGATGAGTGGTTTTGACCATCTATATCACATCTTGGGTTAGTGGGCTAACTTACATTACTAAAATTGTCAAGTATATTTTGGATTTACAATAATTAGTACGGACTATTGACAACTAAATATATTTTTTTCTCATTTTCTTTATAAAGTTAATGAACCACCTTTGTATACTATTTGAAGCTCTAATATTTTATTCTTTTTTTATTTGTAATGATATATATTTATCGTGGTGAGTTGTTAACTAGCACAACATAATTTTTTTTCAATTCTTAAATTATTATTATAACTCATTATTTCTTATGTTTCTAAGGCTTAATTTTTTTAAAATATTTATTAATTTTTTATTTTTAACAATTATTATTTTTTGTTTATTTTTCGAACATTTTTTTATTTTAAATATTTTATAAAATACACTTTCTTGCAAAATCTAGCATAAATATGTTTTGCATATATATATATATATATATATATATATATATATATATATATATATATATATATATATATATATATATATATATATATATATATATATATATATATATATTATTTTTGTGTATTATTTAATTTTTTAATTTTTATAATATTTTATATGTTCGTATATGTATGTTTCAGTAGTTTTGACGATTATGTCAACTTATTTTTGATACATAATGCATAGATAAAATTTAAAATATTTAATATTTGATTTACTTTTTGTATCCAAATAGGGTAAAACACGTGAAAGATAAATGACATCTATATAACATAAATGGAAAGATATGAAAGGTTATGAAAAATAAGAAATCATGAACATTATTTCTCATTTGAAATATTTAACTCTATATCTGTGTTATGCCATCAAAATTTTTTTAGTCAAAATCTACTTGAAAACAATGTTCATGTAAAACATTTGAATACAAAGAATGCAAAGTAGTCTAACTCATTGAATCATTGGATATTGTTAGTAACTTATGACTTGTAATTTAGCAACATTTTACATGGTATTATTTGTGATAAAAAGACCTAATTCTAAAATGTACACAACATTTATGGGGCACCAACTACCCCTTAAAGATTTTAATATTAACACTAATGATAATGAATAACCTATATCATTCTTAAAAACCCTTATAAACCTTAAATTCTAACTTCGTTCAATATGAACACAATGTCCAAATGAAGATTCAATTGATCATGTTTTATTGATTTAAAAATAGCTAAATAGACATTGGTTACTTTTTTCAATAACTTCAACTTAAATTAACCTAAAATAAACAAAAACATGAAATTGATTGCAAAATAAACAAGCTAAAGTTAAATGAAATCAGCAATGTAGGGGTTATATTTTTTTTACCTACTGTAACATCACAGAATACTTAAAAAGCAAGTAGTTTTAATAACTTTGCAAAATTAAATCAAACAAAACAAATGTGATATGTAATATTAAAGAGGATTTCCACTTCATAAGAACATATTATATCCCCGTTTAAACTTCATAGGGAGATGCTAGACAAGTGATTTTGGGAATGATCAATCAATGTGAAACAACTTCAGCAACAATAGTGCAACGAGTGAGGTGGTTCCCTTCACTTATGATGTTGACGTAGTTAACCATCATTGGTGTAAATGTAGGAGCCTACTGTAATGTTGTTTGAGTTGGAATTATTAGGAACGATTTGGAGGAACTAAGCATTGCATTTTTTCATATCGAAATAAGTCAAATAATACATTAACTCAAGGTAATGCCATAATTAGGGGTTTGTAATTATGCAACTAGTTATAGTTTAGCAATTTATAGATTTGAATAGATTGTACTGTTTTATTTGTTGTATTCCATGACACATGAAATATATCATGGCACTTAGAAAATTGTATGTTGCAAGTAAGGAAAATAGTTTGCTAGACATACAATACAGCTTAATATACAAAGAAAACAAAAAAGTGGTCATATGTTTAGGTAAATCAATTGTAACAAAAATACAACTTTTACATGTGATGGTTAATCGATTATAAATGAATGCAAAGTTGTTATTAATAGAGGAAAAATATAGCTTCCATACATCTTATGATTAAAAGAACATGCCATTTAAAATGTTGAATATGTTTCCTATCTACATTAGTATAAAACTAACTATTTGAGGTTTCTAAATATTTTATACAATACAAATATTTTTTTCATAAGATAGGTACTTGGACTTTCTAGAGTTAATGTTCATGTGCACCAAAAACCATAACATCAAAAAGTTAAACAACTGTTGGTGGTGAACACCATTTATCTTAGTGCATGATTTCCTTAGAACATTTTAAACAACAAATTGATCAAAAAAAGTACACAACAAAGTAAATATTATCAAACAATTGTACTATTATGTTGCAATACTACTTCAAATCATAACATGATGTAAGAAAAACTCCCCATCTGTGTAACATAATATCATTGCATACTCAGACTAGTTCATAGACCATCCAAGTACTATGCACCATAGACCAACACATCATATGTCTATTATATTATCATCCATTTGTGCTTGGTTGTCACTGATATTATTCATCTTGTTATGTAGTTGTATTGCAAAAAATTGTTTATTAAGATGAATAAATAAATACAATACTCAATTATGAGTGTAGACAATGTATCTCAACTAATGTGTGCTAATTGGACTCAAAATGATTTTAAGTTAGAAAAACATGATTGGCAACTTTCACAATGGTGCAAATGTACCTATTCAATGATATGAATATGCACATTAAAAATATGTAAAAACCAACATGAGTGTAACAAGAATATTGTCTTTATATTGTAATTAGACAGATGATGCATACCAACTTCCTTGGTTGTAATAGATTATTGAAAATTTTACTTGATAAGATCAACAACTTCCCATTCCCATGTCACAAATAGTTAAGGAAAAATAGAATAGACAATAAAGAAATTTCTAATCAATTTATTAGATGAGTAAAAAATGAATTGTGCCAAAATTAACTTACTTTTTAATAATGGAATGTCAAAGTTATGAATGAAAATGATTTTTGGGTATTTAAGTTTGAGATAAGGTCAATTAATGGTGTGTCAAGGGATACAACTTCTAACTGGAAATCCTAAACATGAAGATATAAAGGATGTTATATAAAACATGATTAACAAAATGTGGCTTGGGCTATTGAGTCCTTTGTTTCTTATTGGAATGATTGTTATGATTAATATAGTGTTTAAGGCCAACCACTTATACACTCTCAGTGACATCATGGTCCTAATGTAGATTTTCAATGAACTTGAGAGCATAGCTTGAACCCTTTTTTAGGGTGGCCCACTTGAGGGCAATATAATGTCCAATGACTTATGATGCTTAGGACATCAGTACTAACGATAAGGAAATGGCTTTAATGGCCAAATATAATTAATTTAGGATGGCAATGAAAGTACTTCAAAAATGGTGGAAATAAATTCAAATCATAAATGAGATATGAAATCATAACCTAAATTACCTAGGCTATAACTTACAATTGTACACCCATGTAGATAAAGAAAACATTATTTCCAAAAGTTTAATGCTAATATAAAATAAACTTTCTTTGTATTCCATAATAGAGCTTTAAATAGACTACAACACTAAACATAAAATCAAAAGAAAAACAAACTAAAGTACTATTCTTATTGAAAACATGCTAAAATCATACAATATGTTAATAAGGGTGCAAATATCTATGGAAACTTTTGTGAAACACTAAAATTTATATTAAAATAAAAAATTTAGCAGATTACATAAAACTAAATGAAATTCAATAGTTTAACTAAATTATAATCAAAAGATATGTTGTCTAACTCACATACGGACCACTAAGAGAACTCTTTCTATTATGTTGTGTTATGCTCTAAGTGAATCCTAATCAAGCTTAGTATTGATTTTATGATGTAGCCAAACATCTAAAATCATATTAAATAGTTGATGGCAAAAATATCATTAAAAAAATTATAAAAGGATGCCATGTAGAACATGTGAAAGAGAATTACAAAACTCAAGAAAAGGTATAGCAAATATTGCACTTTTATTACTTTATCAGATTTGGTTGGATAGTTTTGTGGACAATTTTTGGCATGCATGACTAAACATGCAAGCTCTTCAGTAGTTTTTTTTTCTGTTGAACTCTTGCAAAATATACATTAATTTGTTAATAGATTGCTTTGGTCTATGATCAAGCAGTCATGGGTAGAATTAAGGTCACACACACAAATAGCATGCACTATTTTAAAATTAAATAGACTAGTTTCATTCATGCAATAGTTTTGTTGAAGTAATAGAATTTTTTCAATAGCTTGTTTGTCTATTTTAAGTGATAATTAGTTTTTTAAGAGAGAAATATATAAAAAAGCAAGGAGAATAATCACTAGCCAGTCACTCACAATTTTAAGGTTGACAATTAGAAGACAAAATAACATTTATAGTCATATATACAAAAAATCTTAAAAATCTAAATTGTTTAACATGCATTCCATGAATTTGAAGTGTTTTGTATTTGCCTCTTCCATGTCAAAAAGAAGAGGTAGAACCTCAAGTAGAAATGGATAATGTAATTAGCATAATATTTGTGGTCATGTTTTACTACCATAGGAAAATAAAAGATTTGCAAAACTAATAGAGTTAATGAGATTAAATGACACTCAGTTATGTCATCTCTGCATTAAAGTTTTTTTAATCTTAATTGGAATCAAGGTTTCTTAATAATTTATAATATGGATGTTATGATTGAATCAAGATAACGATATTGATCTAATTAATTATACTATCTATTGTGCCCACTAAATATTTGGTACATTGAAGGGAATAAACAATTAATATGCTCCATGTCACTACCCTTATTATGAAACCAATAATAATAGTTTATGGTGCTATAAATATTCACAATTAGTTTTCAATTTTTTTTCTTCAGTGACTACCAAATTACCAAAATACTTAACTATTGGATGCAATTTAATAGCTTTAGAATTTATTTTCTAGATATTGATCAACAATAAGGAAATTGAAATAGAAGAATTACTCAATGCTGTTGCTGCTATAGTCTATCATATATAATACAATAACAATAACAAACAAACTACACATAAAGTTTACCCTCTCACCTACTTCCATAATCAAAATCATACCCTAGATGCTTTGCAATGTAGGAAGTTTCCTAGAAGGAACTTTTAGACAACCACATCCTATATAGTGTACAAGCCATTTCACAATATATGTTTACCTCTATCTTGGCTAGATGAAGTTCAATAATGAGGCTATCTATGTTATAAACTATTGCGTGTGTATTACTATATCAATTGAGATAGTCAAATATGTCTTTTGTTTTAGAATATGTCTAATTCCTCAGAAATACCTCACATGATGAGTGTCAACATTGGGATTGTCTCCTACATTGCTAACAATAGCTCACTAGTACTACTAGAAGTACCCTTAAATATTAAAATTTTAACATTAAACTATTTTTTATGATTTTTATCAAATCAAGTTTACCCATTATTACCATCAAGGGAGCATTACAATGGATTGGGTGGCAAGGTTTATCCTAAATAATTTTTTTTTGTGAGACTAAGGCATGTCTCTTCTTAAATGTGTTCTGCTTTTATTGCATGATTATTTGTATGAACATCCATAAAATGATATTAGCATAGGCTTTAGCAACATAATTTTCAAAAACAAATTCTAAGAGGAGGAGCACTTAGCCAACTATTGTATGGATTCCTTACTCATCGATCGTCCATAAGTCTAGTTCAAGAGAAATAAAAGATTATGGGCAAATTGGTTTAAACACCAACTCGGTAGAAAATGGTTCCAAAGCCCTCCACCAAGCCTTCTCATTGAACCTTAAGGCGTACACTAGGTAAAATGATTTTGTTTGTTACAAGTTTTAACAATTATTGTTTGGATAACATGGAAGAAGTAATAGATATTTTAGAGCACATCACATAGAATAGATTTAAAGAACTATTCTAGCATTATTATGCTAATAATTATTATACAATGTTAGGGTAGCAATCATGGTAAATACTAGTTATTAAAAATAATTACTCATTTTTCCAAGTTAAATTCAAATTTAATAATCATCTTAATAAAACATAAGACACTACCTTCCCATTGATTCAATTATAAAAATACAATTTATGTACGCCCACATTTTATCTAGGAATTATTATCAAATATAGTTGCAATCGCCCTCTTAATAAAATCCTAAAAATAGAATCATGCATATAAACCAAAATATGTAGTTTGAAGCTACACAGATTTGTAGTTTAATTGCATAGCCTTGAGGTGAATTCTACCTTGATCCATGTAGTTGAGTTCACCAATGAATGTACCAAAATATAAGTCTTTCATCATCACCTCTCCAAGGTCATGGTTTTAATTCTTTTCCCTACTTCTTCAAGGCTTAGCTTTCATAAGACCCAAGAAATGAACCAATAATTGCTTATATAGTTGGTTCACGAAATCTCCACAAGATAATGTGCCTAAAGGTGATCTTAGTTAAAGATATGGGTTACTTGATTCACATCCCAATATGTTGGAACTCAAGGGAAGATTTTTGCTTTGAGCTTTTCTTAATGTCTTTTATCTCCCTAGTTTTTAGGCATTTAAGTTAATTCACACCTAAGATGTTTATTCTTTAAAAGAGATTTCCTATCAAGAGCATTGAAGAAAGTTTTTTCAAATAACATTGTCACCTAAAACCTTTTTTAATGAGACAGCATTCTCTATAAGGCTTTTTCACTCAAATCTATAGACAACAAGAATCTAGCCATTCTCTATTACCAAAATTAAAAGTAAATTGATGCAAATGAGTTGAAGAAATTGTAATGAGCATGTGGAGATTAATTTGCATAAAATAAGAATATAAAACATAAGATGCTAAACATTAGAAACAAAAATATGTAACAAATACAAAGCACCAATCCAAGGCAATTTTAGCTACGAGGGGACCAAGACAACCATAAGTGTCACATTATATGCAAAGCTAGTTACCTCGCTGATAACATATAGATGTTGTACTTGGAAAGTGTTTGAAAAAACTATCTTTGTGATAATGAAAGATCAAAGTAAAGGTGACTTGGGTGTTAATTGAAAGAAATGAAAAAATTTACCAAGTCTTAAAATAATATTGACTAACAACATGTAAAATTAGTTCAAATACTTTTGAAAAAAATAAAGGAAAGTAATGAATGCAATGATAGGTAGTAGGCTTGGAAATTTGAAAAAACAATAAGAAATGAAGTGAAAAGGATTGACAAAATTAACAAAAATGATGAACTAAAATGAAATTAATTAATTGTAAGAACAATATAGTGAAAGAAAGGATTATGTAGCGACGATAAGAAAGTGATTTCATATATTCATAGGTGAATTAGCATTGTGCCTCAACATTTAAACCTTCCTCCTTTGCTCAACAAATTAGTGCTCTAACATGTCATCATGTTAGACTTTTCTTACAATCAAAATTAGAACTCAACAAGACACAAAGAAATAATGGAAATTTTGCTCTTACAAAGATCATCCATTTTAATGGATAGGCTTCCCAATGTTTAAAAAATCATGGAAAATAGAAGAAAACAAAAAAAAATTGAAAATTCAAATTGGTTTTCAAAATTAATTTCCGTATAGATTTCTAAGAAATAATCATTTCATTTTTTAAAAAATATTTCTTAATAAGTTATTTGCCAAATTTATGGTTAAAAAAATTACAAAACAACTTTTTAAAGAGTTATCATTTCAGACAAAAAGTTAAGATATCTGCAATGTGATGCAAATTTGGTCAATGATTGATAAGATATCAGCAATGTCCAAGGTCATATAAAGATAGTAATGTCTTAAATTAAGTTTGTGGGGCTAGTGCGATGTCGATGGTGCCAAGAGTCTAATCTGGGTCAATGTATCACAAAGTGGATTGTTGGGTAAGCTTGGTGTTAATTGACTCGATTTGTCAAGGAAGATGGAGCATAGTCCAAGTCAGTCTCGAGTCTGACAAGGTCAAGTCAATGGTGAGCAATATAGGCAACAAGGAATGATTATATCAATAGAAATGTGCTCAATGGGCCATTATTTTGTTCCTTTATTCATTCATGATGTTAATTTTGAGCATATAATAGAAATTTAAGCACCATTTTAACTTAGCACATGAGGAAAAGATAGCTTGATTGACTAGAATTGTAAACACATGTTTAATTGGTCCTTGCGCAATACACATCTTAACCGGTGTCCTCTTTAATTCCCTTGAAGTAGAAGAGTTTCATTTCTAATGAGTTACCTACCCTAGATTAGTCCTCTTAATTGTCTAATGTGTCAAAGTATCCTTATTTCCTTGTTAAACTTTCCAATGAAAAAGTTGCCTTTTATAACCTTACGTTTTGGATTGTTTAGCATTCACATCCATTACTACTTCAATCTCCTTACTCTTTTTACCATGATAGGTGAGTAAGCACTTAGCTCCATGATGTATGCATTTGGTCCAACCTTCGTGATTTGGAATGGACAGACCACTTTTGAATGTAACTTCTACAAAATTCATAGAGAAAATCATTCAAACTTGATTCTATTCATCATGAATTCTCCTTATAAGAATTATTTAAGGTTGTGGTGTGCAATAGGTAATCTATTGTACTACTCATTACACATATTTATTATTTCCTTAATAAGCTCATGAACATACCTTATATGCAAACATTTTTTTTTGTGCTAGAATGGTTAATAGGATTGAGTAGAATAGGTTAAATATTTCATATTCATTATTGGATTCAAAGGGGCTCAATCTTGTTGACATATTCATGGAACTATTATAAGCTTTCTTGGCTTGTGCTAAAAGATTATTGAAATTCTTTATATTTTCCTTTACTAAACACCATAATCAAATTCCTAGGCAATGATTTATGAACTCAATTTGATCAAAAGTGAGGGGTGGTAGAAAAAAAGAATTTTAGCCTTATTCACAAGAGATGCCAAAAGGTTTTCTAAAAATAGCAAGTGAAGCAAACGTCCTTATAACTGATTGTGGTCTTCAAAACTAAATAAAATAAGAGACTTTGTCAAGCCTCATTGACTTTCACAAATTTTTTCTCAGTTGTAAGGGTCCACTCAAAATTTCTCTTCCGAAAATGACTAAATGTTAAGGTATTTATGATAATAAAACTATTAATGAATTTCTTTTGCAAGGTTGTTAGGCCATGAAAACTCTGAATATTATGGATTCCTAAGATGTTGGTTAATCATTCATACACTTAAGTTTATCGTAGTAAGATGATACATGATCTTTTAAGGTTTGAAACCAAAAAAGTTACGGTGATGGGAAACAAATGTGCATTTTTTATTTTTGACAGAGGTGTTCTCTCTATGCATTGAGAAAATCTTTCTATGGTGTTCTGAATTATGCTTAATGGTACAACTAAAGTTTAAGATGTCGTTAATTTAAATTATCACAAACTTTCTTAATTTGTGTATTTCGGTTGTTATTCTTATAAATGTGCTTGGTGTGTTAAATATAGTGAAGGGAATGACTATCCACTTATATAATATATCCCTTATTTGAAAAATCGTTTTTCATTCATCTTTTAACTAGATTCCATCTTTGTGGTTTTGACATTTTAAATTGATTTTTGATGGAATAGTTGCACTTTTAGCTTGTTCGAAAAGTTCATCGAAGCAAGGGATGAGAAACTATACTTTGCTTCATTTTGGAAATTTCCCTATTATTGAAACAAATTCTGCATGAACAACTTTTGTAAGGCTTAAGGGGTAGGAGCGACACATGGATTATGACTTTCTTAAATGAATCCTTTGTCTAATTGGTCTTGCACTTGTTTGTTGAGTTCTTGATATTTTGATGGATTCATCTTTTGATGTGAAAAATTTAGTAAACAAGTACTTAGTATGAGGCCTACAAAATATTGGATGTCAAGAAGAGGTGGTAAACCTTGAGGTTCTTCTGTAAAAATTTTAGGAAAGCTAAATAAAATGGATTCTACAATGAGAGGCATTACTATATAAGGTATTGCTATGGCATAATGAAAGTTTTATCAATAAATTATTTATCTACTCTATCATGGGATATAAATAAGATTTTCTTATTTGGGATGGTAGGTGGTTTTTTATTTGTTGGGCATGTCCTTTCGGTGCTGATGGGAGTAAGTTAAAATTTTAGTCATGATGTATAAATGTGTAAGTGTTGGTTTAGCTAGCAATAATTGCATCATGGTCATATAACAAGGGTCATAATAAGATTATGCTTCATATTAACATAGGAACAACATCACATAAAATATATAAAAAATTATTAGCCAAATTTTACTAGTATAATTCATTTTTTCTTGTGACGCATGCATATTTTGTTAATAAAATATAGTGTATGGCTCTAAGTGATGCTATACCATTTGTAGAAATGGCATTAATGCTACTACCACTTTCTATGATATATTTATAAACCTTTTCTCTAAACTTGACAAAGATTTGACAACATTTACTTCTCTTTGGTTATGTGAAGGTGTGCTTCTTATGTCTATAATAGTTTAGGGTCATCAATGTTATTCTCTCAATCCTCATTGAGTATTCTTTAGCTAAGTTGGATTAGGAAGAATATTCATTGATGTCTTATTTTCTTCATTGGTGTTCAATTCCCCACAGTTGCCTTCCTCGATGTAGCTAACTTGTCTTTTTTGGTATTGGCCTACCATATGACTTCACTTCTAACATCGACAACTTGTGACAATTGTGATTGGTTAATAGGTTGGTTGGGTTTCATTGTAAGTTTAAGAATAAGGAGGGCTTGGAGTGGGATGTTATGGTGCACTACTTGTGGAGCATCTGGTGTTGGTCACCTTGAAGTTTAACATGGTTTATGGTTCATCACTTTTAACTTGGTAAATGTTTCTAGGTTTCATAGTTAGTGGAATTCTTATAGTCCTCTTCTAAGGTGTGAACGTTTTGCATAAAAACCTCCCTCTAAATTTATCTTTAGGCCCAACTCAGAATTAGAAAGGAGAAAAAATATTCTACATTAACACCACAATACAAATGTGCTCATGAAAATGAGTAATTCACTTATTAACATACTTTCCTCCTTTTTTTAGGCATGACATTCATCAAGTAAGTGATTCTTTCAAGAGAGGAATATATATTTGGATGAGTGGTGATCTCCTATGTTTAAAGTAAGTTTTGATGATTTTTTTAGTTAGATGAGTTTGTTTTTCCAATTTCATTTGTGTAAACAATACCTTTGTTATTCATCGGGTTTAATTAGAATTAATGGTCCAAGGAAACTTTTAACTCTGTATTTTTTAAGTTTTATGATGCCTTAAAAGATAGCAATGTCATATTTATAGACTTCAAGTGTTTGTTACCATCATTATCTTGGTATTAACCAAAGTTGATTATAAGAGGCATTTGATTAGAGTGGATTTCAATACTAGGTTTAAAAGGTGAGTATATTTTGAGCTTGTTCTATTTCGATTGTACAAAAAAAATATTTCATTAGCTTGTCTTCCAAAGTTTGTAGTCTAGTTAATCGATCTTAGAGGTCACTTATGCTTGGTTGATGTGTGGGTGCTCTATGTGACACATTTTACATGATATCATGTTTATAAATTGTGTCCTTTAGGAAAAAGAAAATAGAAGTCCCTTGTTTGAACTTTATCACTTATTTAGATTAGGTGCTAATAAACAAAAATTAAAGAAAATGTTTAGTTTAGTATTGCTTTGCTATTAGCATTGCAAACACTAGTATAACCAAGATCTAGAGCAAGATTTAATGCTTAACCAGTGGTACAAATTATAATAAGCATTTAAAGATTAGCCTACATAGATTAAGAATAAAGAAAATTAGATTATAAGCATGACAAACCTAGAAAGGCTACACATATGAGGAATCTATCCAAGGAGACTTTAGTCAAGAAGGAACCAAGAACAACATAGCATGCATTTCTTATGCTAAGCATATTACCAATTCAATGGCACAAATAAAGGGTATTTGGAAAGTGGTTTCACAAAACAAATTTTTCTATAAGGATAGAACAATATAAATGTCACATTGGTGTAGATTAAAAGCCTTGACAAACATTAATAAGCAATATAGAAAAGTTGGAGTAATGAAGCAACTTGTACATAAAGGTGATTCAAAAAAACAAAAAGTTTAATTGAGAATAACGACAATAACTAGTAGTTGATATCTAAGAAAGTATTATGTATGAATGTGAAAAGAACAATGAAGTGCTAGGAAATGACATAATAAAAGTGAATCAATGATGTAAAAGAAACATCAAAGTGAAAGGAACCATTATGCAACATCCATAAGAAGGCAAAAAAAGAAGTGTTATAGGTAAACTTGTACACTATCCCAATGCTTAAGCTTTGCATGCTTCCTCCTAATATTGAGGCCAAAATGATTTAGCACATCAGAGTTCACATTGTAATTAACCCTAAACCTCAATAAGGCATAGTGGAAAAGTGGAATTTTGCACATGTAAGGATCATCTCTTCGAAAGGGTATGCATCCCATTTTATAAATAGCTAATGCCAAGCCAAATAAAGAATTAAAAATGTAAAATTGATGTAAATAGATTTTAAAAAATATCAAATTGAAAATTTACCACTTTAGTTTCAAAAAATCTATTTTCTAAAAGGTAGTCACGAATGGTTTGGTTAAAGTTATTAGAAAATAGCTTTCTAAAAAGTTATAGTTTTGGCCCAAAGTTTCCAAGGTAAAAAACAATTGTGAAACTATATTCATGAAAAGTTGAATTTTCATTTTTTTAATAGCTTGGTTAAGATGAGTCATTGAAATCAATTTGTCTTGGGGTATTGTGCATTAAATCAGTGAATTGGCACACCATCAAATGTGTCGCAAGTAAAATTCAAATACATGTGTTTTGGATCTAGTCATCAGATCGTTGTAATGTAACTAATGTCTTGGTCAAGTTTCAGTTGTTTTATATTTGATAAAGTTAGCATATCAATATGACATCAATGTTGTTGTGGATCAAATCTTGTTTACTGCATAGAAAGGTGTGATGGTAAGCATAGCATTATTAGATCTAGTATTTTTTGGGGGTCTTACAAATTGTCCTCATGCGTAAGGACAAAGTTGTAGATCTTGGTGTGTTTGTAGGTCATATGAGCTCATGATCTTGATTTTACTTTAAAGACATATTCATTGATTTGTTCTAGAAAAACATGGTCCATGCATGCTAATATGGTTAGAGGTGGGTAACAAAAAAGGCATCAACAAAAATGGGTCATTTTTTGGATCCTTTTCTTCTTTTCCACATGAAAGTTGAGCTTCTAATATAATTTTTTGCAATATCTTAACTCTACATATAAGGAATTGATAATTGATTCTCCAAAAGTGTCAATAAATGTTTGATTGGTTTCTAGGCATAAAAAATATTAATTGATGAGCATATTAAGAATCTTAACAAGACTATTTGCTTTGATTATCCCTAAAAAACAATTGCACTTAGAAAAAAATGTAGGTGCTATGCTCTAAAGATCTTTACATTTTTTAAAAGTTAGTAGATTTTTTATGATAATAGCAGTTTGTACCAAATAATACAACTTGTAGTAGCTATAGTAATCACATTCTTGATAAGTGAAAATTAGAAAATAATATTGGTAGTAATGAACAAATACCTAGAGCATTTTAGTTGGTTTATTTTCTATGCATGTTATTTTCAAAAGGTAAGCACACAACCTCAACTTATTCGGGGTTTGTTGCCCCTTGATTTGCTCAAGAACTCATTACCAGTGTTGTTAGTATTGCTTTATGCATTGTTTATGTGAATAGGAGAGTACTAACCCATTCTAAGATCAATTAAACTACATTCGTAGTTGTACTTAGTACCACTACTAGCAGATGAGTTTAGGGACTTGCATTCTAGAGCTCTTAATGATAGCCAATATGTTTTTAAGCACTATAAAGACTTTTTATTGCCAATAGTTAGCATTATTTTAATTATTATTGTTATGTATTTAATTATTATAATTATAATGTATAATTCAGAAAAGTCATTAAATAAATATTAAGATTTGATAAAGAAAAATAAAAGGATTTTCAAGATAGTAAAAGAGAATAAATTAAGTTTTTGAGAACCTAATATTTTTAAGAATATTTATTTTGGTGTGTCTCAGAATAAGTATTTTAATCAAACTTGATATTTTTTAAAATAAAATTAAAATACCAAAAATTAAATTTAATATATATCTCTTAGTACTTTGGCACTTCAACTAAAATGATCTTCAAAGGAGTTAACCATTGCTCTAGTTCTTTATGTTTTCTCATTAATATAAGTATCGATTTTCTAAAATCTAAAACAGAAAAATATCATAAAGCTAGTGTGAGATAAATTTAACAAATGTAATGTAAAAAATGATAAAAATATAAAGGTCAAATGAGAGGACAATTAGAGTTTTGTTGTGATATAACTAATTTAATGGTAAAATGTTAAGGAAATGGGATAAATTATACATGAAAGTCGTATTCAAAAATCTTAACAAGATTGAGCCTAATGCCTTAATTATGAAATAAGGTATGAATCCAAAGTGTCTCGTAAAACAATTCAAATGTTTAGAAAATAAATATTCAAAAATAAAAAAAATAAACATTTAATTGGATAGAACTCATTAGGATAAGCTCAACATTGTTTGCATCATCTTATTAGACCTTGTTAGGAATTACAATGAATTTTCAAACTAGTTAGAAAATATAAAAAATTTATTATTTTAATATTAAATATATATATATAATAAAATTGAAATGAGGTAAATTGAAACAATGTAATATAAAAAAAAGGGAGGCCAATATCACATGATAGAACATTTGGAGTTAATAATATAAAAAAAATTTAAAACATTCCAGAAATGAGATAAATTATGCATGAAAATTGCATTCCCAGATATTATGGAGATCAAATGTAACACCTTTGTCTTAAAATAAAGTACAAATTAATAAATTTGAAAATGAATGGCAAAAATTTTCTAAATAAAAAATAAATAATTTAAAAATGAATATTTAAAAAAATAAAGCTCATCAAGATGAGACAATGACATTTGTTTCCTCACCAATGAACCTTGTTTGGAAAATCTATGAATTAATAAATCAAAAAACATGAATAATAAAAATTTATTATTTTAATATTAATTATATAATTTTTTAATATCTTAAATAAGATAATTGAAACAACACAATTCATTGAAGTCAAATTTACATGAGGAGATACTGGTTTCATAACTTTGTAGTGTAATAAAAATAAAAAGTTTTAAGAAATAAAAAAAATTGTGTGACAAATTAGTAATCAAAGTACTAAGCTTATCGAGTACAACATCCTCAATCATCCAATTAGTCATAACTCGTAACATCACACAATGCATTATAAATTTGAAAATAATAAAAAATTAAAACAGCATATAAAAAATTAGTTTAATTTAATTGAGCTCATGGAGATGAGTCTAACAAGGTTTGTTTCATCTCCATTTCACCTCTTTATGAATTCTCAATAGTTGAAAAAATTTGATATTAAATTTTTTTTAGTATTGAGTAAATTTATATTAAACAGGAAATGAGAGAAACTAAAGCAATATAATATGACAAAGTCAATGTATAATAAAAATCACAAGAAAGGAAATTTTGTGTAAAAGAGTAATATATCTAATAAAAAGGAAAACATCATAAGAAAAGTGATAAGTTACATAAGAAATTTGCTTTCCATCATACTATGAAGATTGAGTATAACATTCTCGAATATCAAATTGGCCACCAATAAAAATGAGTCATAATGAAGGCAAACCTCTAGATTATAATATTTTTAAAAGTAAAATAAATATTTAATAGTAAATGGCACCTTAACATAAGACCAATGACATGAGTTTTGCCTTCATGAAACCTTATTTGGAAATACTATGAATTTTTTATGTAAATAAACATAAATAAAAATTAATTATCATGTTAGATAAAAAAATAGATACATTAAAGCATTATGATATAACCAAATTAAGGTGTTCAAAAGGTCACACAAGAGGATATTTAGAGTAACATAGCAATGTAACCAATTGAAAGCAAAAATATTATAAGAAATTAGTGGAATAACAAAAAAAGTTACAATCTAAGATACAAAGAAGATCGTGTATAATATCTTAGATTATCAATTTAGAAATAAATGAAATTATCTTGTAAAGTATGCTAAGCCACTATAGAAATATTAAAAAAAATGATTATTTAATTTTGTAGAGCTTATTAAGATGAGCCTAATGATAATTTCTCCATCTAAGTAAATCATATTTGTAAATGCTATGAATTAATAAAGTTGATAAACATAAATAATGATACATTATATCTTCAGCATTGCTTCAACATATATTATTATTGAAATGTGATAAAATGAAGTAAAGTAATATAACAAAATAAAATGGATATAAAAGTCACACTAGAGAAGATTTATTATTATACTTTAATACAAAACAATATAGCAAAAAATTTAAAGAATTGAGACAAATTGCACAAGAAAAATATTTTCCAAGATCATGAAAAGTTCGAGTGTACCGTCATAGATAAAAAATCAAGTACAAATCGAAATGCCTCAAACTGTGTCAAAACTCTACTAAATAAAATAATTAAAAAAATGTAAAAAATAAATTTAAATAAATAAAGCTTGCTAGGGCGAGACAAATGTCAAATGATTTATATTCTTGGAACCTTGCAAGAAATACTACAAATTAATATTGTGCATAAAATAAACAATAATAAACTATTATTTTAATTTGAAGTAGATATATGTTAAAGTTAAACAAAATAATTGATGAGATTAATTTGTGTTTCATAATAATATAACAAAATCAAAGTAAAATATTTGAATAAATGAGATTAATTCTATGTTAAAGGTATAATCTAACATAGTTAAAAGGTCGAGCGAAACCTCCGAAATGGTAAAAGAGGTATGTATTAAAATGTCTCATAAAATATATAAAAATAATAAATATCTAAATATTATAAATGTAAAAATAAATATTGATTTGGATATAGTATATCGAGATGTTTCTTATGATATTACTTTCATCTCAATCAGAATATATTTATTATTACTACAAAATACTAAAGTAATTAAACTGAAGTGATAACAAGCTATTTTTTAATATTAATTATATATATCATAAGTGAATGTAAGATAGAATTGAAGAAATATAATCTAACAAAAATGAATAAATGTAAAGGCCACATGAGAGAGGAACTAGAGTTGAAATATAACATGACAAAATTAAAATTAAAAATTTGAAGAAATTAGATAAATAAAAGCAAAACTTGCATTGCAAGTTACTATGAAAATTTAAGCATAGTATCTTCAATTGCAAAATCATATGCAAACTTAAATGACTCATAAGGAATGCCAAACATTTAGAAAATAAAATATTTAGTAATATAGAAAATGAATTTTTTATTTGGTAGAGTTCAATGAGATGACAAACAATTCTTCTGTTATGTCAATTGGACTTTGTTTGGAATTAACATGATTTTCTAAAATAATTAAAATTAAAAAAATATATTACTATTTTAATATTAATTAAATATATAATAAAGATAAAATTAAATAAATTAAAGAAATATAATATATTTAAATCAAAATGATGTAAAGGACAAATGAGACAATATTTAATGTTAACACATATTATAAGACTTCAAAGCAAAGAATTTGATGAAATAAGATAAATTGTATTACAAATTTACATTAAAAGATATTAAGTCCAATGCAATGTCATTCATCATAAAATCAAGTATGAATCAAAATATCTTGAAAAACATGACAAAATCTTACAAAACATTAAAAAATATATGATAATGAGTAATTAAATAAATAATTATCATCCTGTGGAGACAAATGACAAGTTTCTTCTCCATCGAACATTGTTTGGAAATACTATGAATTAATAAAAAAATTAACACAAAAAACAAAGAATATTATTTTAATATTAAGGAAATATATATAAAGGTGCAAAAAGATAATTGAAGCAATGTAATTTAGTGAAATCAAAGTAAAGTATATGTCATCTAACAGGAGAACTACGATTTTATAATATTAAAATGAAATTAAGACAAAAATTTGATGTAAAGAAATGAATGCATGCTAGATTAGTAATCAAATTTACTAAGAATATCAAATATAATATCCTTGAACAATAAATTAGGCACAAATCAAATTATCTCATAAGACATGACAAATCCCAAGAAACTAATATATTAAACAAAATATAAAAATCAGTATTAAACTAGAAAGTTCTTATCGAAATGTGTCCAACAACATTCATTACATCTCCATCAAGCCTCATTTGTTATTAAATTAGAAATGTGCAAAGCTGAACTAATATAATCTAATAAGATCAAGTAGTTATCATGGTCACATGAGAAGTTTTCTAAATAATGTAAAATATAACCAATGCGAAGAGAAAAATTACAAGAAATGAGATAAGTTATACAATAAAGTTCCATTCCAAAATACAGTGGACGTCGAGTATAAAAACATAAATTACTAAATTGGGTAGGAATCAAGATGTCCCATAAATAATCCCAAAAATTCTAAAAAATATTTAGAAGTATAAAAAAAATATTAAATTTGTTGGAGTGACAGAAAATGAAAGTGACATAAAAGTTAAATGAATGACAATTTTGAGTGACATAATATTATAAAACATTGTGGCAAAGATTTGAACGAGATGACATAAATTGTATGAGAAAATTATATTCAATGATATATTTTGATAAAAATAAAAATGACTCATAAAGTATGCCAAAACTCTAATAAATCAAATAAATAAAAATTTTTTAAAAACATTAAATGGATAAACCTTGAGAACAAGACGCCAATGATATATGTTTCGTCACTATTTGACCTTCTTTTAAAATATTATGGATTATTAAAGTAAATGAAAATAAATAATACAAACTAAGTGATATGAAATATTTGAAAAAATGAGATAAATTTTATGATAAAACTATGCTCTGCAACATTAGCAAGACTACGTCTGACATTTTCAATCATAAAATTATGTAAAAATCAAAATAAATCACAAAGTATAGCAAAAATAACAAAATTAAACATTAAAAAATGAATATTTAATTGGATAAAGCTTGTAAAGAATATCTAGTGATGTTTGTTTCATCTCTATCAAAAGTTTTTTAGAATTATGATGAAATATTAAAGAAATTACAAATAAAAAATAATAAATTATTATTTCAATATGAAGTAAATATCTCAAAGCATTAATGACCAATTTTGAAAAAAATGTAATACATTTAAATGAAAGAAATGTAAAGATTACATAAGAAGAGAATTAGACTTTCGTTGTAAAATAACAAAATTAATGCAAAACCTTTTGAAAAATGTGGTAGTTTGTATGTGAAATATACATTCCATGATACTATGAATATAAAGTGTAATATTTTCGATGGCCAAAATAGCAATGAATTGAAATGTTTTGTAAGATGTGCTAAACACATAAAAAATAAAATATTTAAAAATTGTAAAATATATATATATAATTTAATAGACCTCGTTAACATGAGTCTAATGATGTTAGTCTCATTTCCATCACAATTGATTTTCGAATTACTACGAATTTATAACATATTTGACAATAAATAATAATAAATTATTTTTATAATGATAAATAAATATATATAGTAAAGCTAAAATGGGATAAATTAAAGGAATGTAATACAAAAAAATCAAGGTAATGTAAAACTATCTTGAGAGAAGTAGACCGATGCAATAATATAAAAAATTATTTTTTAATTTTATAGACAACTTTGAGATAAGTCCAATTATATTTCTTTCACCTCTATCAGGCATACTTTGGTATTATTATTAATTTCAAAATTAATTAAACATGAATGATAATAAATTATTATTTTAATATTAAATAAATAATTAGTAATAATTAAATGTGATACATTGAAGTAATAAATATAATAAAATTAAAGTGAAGTGTTGGTCTCATTAGACAAGATTTACGATTGAATAGTATAATAAAAAAATCGAAGTAAAACATTTGAAAAAATGAGATAATTACAGGAGAAAATTGAATACCAAGATATTACCAATATCATGTGTAACAAGCTCAACCATAAAAAATTAACAAATAAAAATATTAAATAAGCATTTCAAAACCTACTAAATAAAGTAATTTAAAATATAATAATGAATATATAAATAAAAAACACTTCGATGTGACACCATGTACGTTTGCTTCATTTATAAAAAATTGTCTTGATAAGAAGCACCTCTGCTATAAAAAGCGCCCAATCGATCATTTAGAGTTACGTAATGAAAGATGCAAATCACACTAAAAACTTTTAAAAAAGTGAGATGAATTGTGTTAGAAAGTTGAAATTCAACATACTAAAGAGATCAATTGTAAGATTTTTTAACATCAAATCAAATGCAATTTAAAAAGTCTCATAAAGTAAGCAAAAGCTAAAAAAATAAAATATTTAAAAATATAAAGTTGTTTATTTAATTAGATAGGGATCATGGACATGTGTCAAACGTCATCTGTTTTATTTCAGTTGAACATCTTTTCAATAAATTTTAATAACCAAAGAAAATAAAAATAAATAATGATAAATAAAATTTTTAAAATTAAATAAACATATGTTAATTTTGAAATTAAATAAATTATAGAAGTATAGTATAATAAAAATCAACACCATGTAAATGGAACATGAAATGATATTTAGAGTTACGAAGCAGCATAAAAAAAGAAAATAAAAATTTTAAAAAATGGGACAAGTTATATTACATAGTTACATTATGAGATAGTGAAGTAGTCGAATCTTTAAACCTCGAAAAAAAAAACGTTAGAATAAAAACGCCTTGATGCCAAATCAATTAAAAAAATAAAATATTTAAAAATATAAAAAAAATGTAAAAAAGGTTTGATCTCTTTGAAACTAGTCCATTAATGTTTATTTTTTTTCTTAACTGGAGTATATTTGAAATTACTATCATTGATATAATTAAAAATAAATAAATTAAAAAATATTAATATAATATTTAGTATGTATATATTAAATATAAAATGATGAAAATTGATTCTATGCAATATAATAAAATCAACGAAATGAAAATGTTACTCAATAAAAGATTTAGAGTCACCTAATAATAGAGCATAATAAAAGCGTAAACATTCAAAATGTGAGATAAATTGCATGAGAATATTATATTCCACAAACCTAAGGAGATTGTGTATAACATCTTCAATCATCAAGTCTCTTATGAATCAAAATCTTGTGATACCTTCCAAAATAATACAAAAGTTTAAAAATATAAATTATTATGTTTAATTAGGTAGAGGTCATTGACATAGTTCTACTATATTTCTTTCCTTTTGCTCAAAAGTTGTGTTAAATGTCAATTAGCAAAGACAATACCTTAAATTTTCTATCTTTTTATATATTAAATTAATATGTTTTAAGCTTAGAAACATATAAGAAATAATGAATTAAGACCAAATCAAATTCAAGTTTTAGAAAGATGAGACAAGAGTTGGAGTTTCAATTTAATGTTAACAAATTAAAGTGAAAATTTTGAAGAAATGAGATAATTAAAAAGGCAAAGTTACATTGCAAAATATTGATAAGATTAAGTGTAACATTCTCTATCATTAAATTACTTATAAAATCAAATATCCCTTTAGCTATGCCAAAACCATTGAAAATAAAGTACTTAAAAATAATAAAAATCGATTTCATTTGGTAGTGCTTGTCGAGAATAGTATAACGATGTTTGTTTAATCTTGAATGGACTTGGTGAGAAGTTGCTTTAAATTACATTAGTAAAGAAGCATAAAAAATAAATAATATTTTTAAATTAAGTAAATATAAATTAAAGAAAAAATGAAACAATATAATATTACCAAGCCAAAGTGAAGTAAGGCCATATTAGAGGTCATTTAGACTTTCATTGTAATATATATAAATAAAATAGAAAATTTTGAACAAATGTGTTAATGTTTTTCCATATTTAGCTATATTGAACTCGATGAGATGTGTTTGATAACATTTTATTGCTTGGATATGACCTTGTTCCAAATAAATTTGAATCACCATAGAAAATAGGAGTGAATAGTAACAAATCATTACTTTAATATTATGTAAAGATATATTAAAGAAAAATCATATAAATTAAAGAAATGTAATATAACTAAATTATACTGAAGTAAATTAACCAAGAGATTTAGATTTTAAAAGTAATGTGACCAAATAAAAGGAAAATTTTTGAGGAAATGAGATCTACTTTTTGAGAATACTACATTTCATGACTTTAAGGAGATCAAGTGAAAAATCATTGATCTCAAATTAGGAGCAATTAAAATATCTCATAAATATATTTAAAATAATATCAAATTATTTTAAAATAGAAAATGAATATTTATTGATAGAGTTCATCGATCCAAGTAAAACAATATTTTTTTCATCTTGATCCACCATTGTTTGGAATTACGATGAATTATTGAAGAGAATAGGCATGAATAACCAAAAACTTGTTATTATAATATTAATTAATAATGAATTAATACATAAATTAAATTATTGAAGTAATGAAATAAGAAAAATTCAAAGACATGTCAAATCAATGTAAAGCATAACTGAGATTAATTTAAGCAATGTTATATAATCAAATCAACATGATTTAAATGTCACACACAAGAGAAGAATTAGACTTTCATTGTAACATAATAATATAAAAGCAGAAAATTTGAACAAATGACATAAATTAATATGAAGTTTAATTCTGAAATTAAGGAGATAAAGTGAAACATCATAGATAATCAAAGTTGGATTTAATCAAAATTTCTCAAAAAATGCTCAAAAATTTAGTTAGCTACAATATTTAAAAATATTAAAAATGAATTCTTATTTAGATGGGGCTCACTAAGATATGTCCATCAATGTTTAGTCATGATTTTACCTCATTTGGAATTGTTTTGAATTACAAGAAGTATTAAATAATATAAAAATTTATTTTAGCATTATCTAAATTTTTGTTGAAACTTTAATTCTTCACTCATGTAACTTGGGCATCTCTCTCATTTCTCTTTATTACATTTGTTTAACACATCCCATTTCAAGTTTAATTTAAATCTACTTAAGATTAAAACAACAAAATATTTTATTTAAAGTCATTTTTGTTTGTATATTCTAGTAATTCCCAAAGAAACGAATGTCATTGCACTCATCTTAATGAATTGTGTCCATATAAATATACATTATATTTTTTAAAATATTTTATGTTGTTGGTTGGAATGCTTTATGAGACATTTTGTTGAGTAGTTAATTTGATGAGTAAGGATGTTAAACATGATCTCCATAGTATTTAACAAAGACACTTTTCTATAAACTTTGTCATTTCTATAAAAGTTTCACTTTTATTTGGTTATATTATTGTGTAACTATAAATCTCTTCTCATGTGACCTTTACATCATTCTCAAATTGTTATATTATATAGCATAAATTTATCTAATTTTGTTAACAATACAAATTTACTTAATATCAAAATAAAAATTTATTATTATTTTTATTTATTTACAATGGAAATTCACGTATTTTGAACAAGCTCCATTCATGAAGAAATAAATATATTTGGACTTGCTCAATGAACTTTATCAATTAAGTTTTTGTTCTAGATTATTAAATGTGTTATTTTATAGGATTTTGGAAACATTAGGTGACATTTTGATGTGTACATGATATAGCATATTAGAATGTTGTGTGTGATATCCTTGGCAACTTGGAATGAAATTTTCATGTACAATAAATATTAATTCTTCAAATGATTTCTTTGATTTGTTTATATAACTATGGAACTCAAAATCTCATCTTGAGTGACCTTTACATTGCTTTGATTTGGTAGTATTACATTGCTTTAAGTTTTATTACTTCAACTTTAACATATATTTATTAAATATTAAATTAATATTCATTTTTATATATGGTCATTTACTTTGGTAATTCTAGGAAATTGCAAATAATATGATTGGCTTGTCTTGTTGAGCTCTTTCTTGTTATATTTTCACATCATAAATATTTTTTTGGTAGAATTTTGTCATGCTTATCAACATATTTGAAGTTTTATTTAATTTCATAAAAGACGATTATATACTCGATAACCTTAGTATGTTGTAATGCAACATTCTTATATAATTAATATTTCACCAATTTTTTTCTTTGATTTTTTGGATTATTTCATAAATTTAAATTTTTACTTGTATGTCATTATCAAGACTTTGATTTGGATACATTATATTTTATTAAATATTCTTATTTCAGCTTTAATATACATTTAACTATTATTAAAAATTTATTATTTTTGCTTAATTATTTTTGTAATTAACAATTCCAAATGAGGTCTGTTGATATGAAACAAATGTCATTGACTTATCGTAACAAACTTCATGCAATTAAATACTTAAGTATATATTTTTAAATATTTAATTTTTTTAAACTTTTAGCACTCATTTAACTTTTAATTCATATTTATTCCAAATGAGGGCAGATGATGATGAAAGAAATATTATTGAACTTACATTGATTAGATCTATCAAGTTAAATAATCATTTTCATATTTTCAAACTTTTTTACTTTCCTAGATTTTTTTTATTTCATTAAGAGAAATTTTGACTTGTAAGTTATTTGATGATTAGTATTGTGATGCTCATTTTTCTTAGTAACATGAAATGCAACTCTTTCATACAATTTATCTTATTTCTATAAATGTTTTACATTCATTTGGTTATATTACAATGAAGTTCTAATTCTCCATTTCTATGAAATTTTCGTGTCCTTCATTTTGCTATAGATATTTAAAATTCAATTATTTATTAATTATTATTAATGAATATTTTTTAGGTAATTTACAAAAATTTTGATCAAAGTATGATTGAAATTAAAAAATGTCATTGGACTTGTCACAGATAGCTTTATCTAGTTTTTATTAATTTTTAAATTTTAAAGATTTAATTTTTTAGTATTTTGGCCTACTTTTCAAGAAATTTTAATTTTTACCTAATTTCATGAATGATGATGTTGCACTCGATCATCATACTATGTTGGATTATAACATTCCTATATAAGTAATCTTATTTGATCAACTTTGTGCTTCGATTTTGTTATACTAGTATGAACTTAAAATTTCCTCTCATGTAGAGTTATCATAATTTTGATTCGCTAATATTATATTTCTTAACTTATCTCCTTTAAGCCATAATATATACCAATGCAATATTAAAAAAATAGATTATTGCTTTTTATGCTTGCAAGGAAAATTCATAACACTTCAAAGATGAGGACAGATCAAGATGAAACAAATAACATTAGACTCATCTCAACAAGATCTATGCAATTGAATATTTATTTTTTTATTTTAAAATATTTTGTATTTTATGGTTTTTACCACTATTTATTAGAAATTATGATTTGTACATAAATTGATTACAAAGGATTTGAGACTTGGTCCCATTTGTACATGGAAAGTAACTTTTTGGTATAATTTATCACCTTTTTTAAATATGTTTCTTTGATTTTGTTATATTTCTTGTAACTCTAAATCTACTCTCTTGTGAGATTTACATCACTTTTGCATTGGTATATTATATTACTTTGATCTATCTCATTTTATCTTTATGCTTAGTTAATATTTTGCAAAACTTTATCAATATTTATTCTTATTTACTTTGGTAATTCATAGTAGCTCCAAATGATGTCTAACCAAGTGAAATAAGTAGTAATAGTTACTTCTTGAGGAGTGCTAACAAATTAATATGAACTTTTATATTTTAAATATTTTATTTTAAATTATTTTGTCTTTCATTAAGAGACATTTCAAATCATATATGATGTGACAATGGATGATGTTATCATAGATTTTTAAAGTACCATTGCATGCAACTTTTTTGAACAATATATCTAAACTTTTTATAATTTTTCTTTTTTGTTAGAATGTAACTCTAAATCTACATTTTTGTGCCCTTTTCATTACTTTGATTTAGCTACATTATATTTCTTGAACTTATCTCCATTTACATTAAAAAGATATTTACATAATATCAATATAGTAATTTGTTATGATTTCTACCAATTTTATTTGGTAATTCACATTGAATCTAAAGGAGGTTTGATAAAGTGGAAAAAGTATCATTCAACTTATCTTTGTGAGCTTTATATAATTAAATAATAATTTTTAATATTTTTGAACATTTTATTTTCTAAGATTTTGCATGATATTTAGAAGCATTTAGATTTGAAAATTTATAACTATTAATGTATAATTATTTTTGGAATACAACTTTGTTGTATAACTAATATCATTTCACTTATGTTGAACTTTGAATTTGTTATAATATTATGTTATTTTAAATTTCATCTTATTTCACCTTGTCATCAATTTGTTTTGGTTATATGTTAATTCTATAACTTATAACATTTAAGATTTAACATATATATATTTATCTAACATTAAAAAATAATTTATTCTTTTTAGTGCTTTCTTACTTTGGTAACTCACAGTAATTCAAAATAAGGTTTGATCATGATGAAATAAATGTCATTGAATTAATCTTCGTAAACCACATGCAATTAAATGTTTATCTATTAATATTTAAATTTTTTATCTTTTATGGTTTTTTTCATGCTTTGTTAGACATTTTGATTTATACCTAATTTGATGATTTAAGATTTTATAATTTTTTGCTACTATATCTTGTGATAAAACTTTATCACATAATTTATCTGATTTCTTCAAAATTTTCTCTTTAATTGTTTTTAATATTATGTGTCTGTAAATGTACTCTCTTATGACATTTACATCAAAATAATTTTGCTATATTATATTGCTTCAATTTAACAAATTTTAGCATCAATATTTATTTACTTAATGTTAAAAAACCATATATTATTATTTATTCTTAAATTTTTTATAAGTTTCAAAAATTGCAATATGCTCTGATCGAGATCAAATAAATGTTTTTGGATTGATGTCAATAAGATAAATCAGACTAATAATTCAATTATATATTTTTATTTATTTTATTTTTGAAAGGCTTAGTAAGCTTTAAGATAATAATTCAATTATATATTTTTATTTATTTTATTTTTGAAAGACTTAGTAAGCTTTAAGAGTCATTTCAATTTGTAACTGATTTGATGATCTAGGTAGCAACACTTAGTCACTTAAGTATTTTAAAATGAAATTTTCTTGTATAATTTATCTCATTTTTTGAACATTTTTGCATTGGTTTACTTATATTACTATGCGGTTCTAAATCTTTTCTCATGTGACCTTCAATTCTTTTTCGTTTGGAGAAGTTATATTATTTTCATTTTTCTTATTTTTTTATATACATTCACTCAATAATAAAATAATAATTTCGTATCATTTATAGTTATTTCAAATGACTATTCGTAATACTTTTTAAGAAGGTTAAATCCAGGAAAAAAAATAATGTTATTAGACTACTCTTAGTGCGATTTATCCAATTAAATAATTGATATTATATTATGAAATATTTAATTTTCTATTATTTGAATATGGTTTATGAGGAATTTCATTTGATAACTAATTTGATTATTTAAAAAATCACACTCGATCTATTCAATATCAAAGAAAGCAAATTGTTTTTTTAATTTATCATATTTCTTTTATTTTCCTCTTTAATTTTTTTTGCATTACTATGAAAAGTTAACTCTATTATCATTTGACCTTTAGATCTCTATGATTTGATTTTATTATATTACTTAAATTTATCGTGATTTAGGTTTAATAAAAATATTTTAAATATTAAAATAATAGTATATTTTTATTTGCACTTTTTAATCTAAAAATTTACGGTAATTATATTTGATGTAATTAAGGCGAAACAAACATTGTAGGACTTATGGCAAAGTGGTCTATCGAATTTTGTATTAATTTTTACAATATTAAGTATTTTATTTTTTATAGTGCTGACAATATCTATGAGATATTTCATCTTATAGTAATTTTTATTGTTAAGGATTTTACACTCAATCTATTTAGTATCCTAGAATTTAGCCCATTTATATAATCTAGTTAATTTCATTAACTTTTTTACTTTAATTTCAATATATTTTTATGTAAGTCTAAATCTCAATTTGTTTGAGCATTACATCCTTTAGTTTTTTTAATTTTACATTGTTTCAAGTTTTTGTCATTTTAGCTTTAACATATATTTACTTCAATTTAAAATAACAATTCTTAAAATTTTTTTCTCTTTTTCTTTGTTAATTCGTCAAAATTCCAAACGACAAAAAAAACTAACGTAGTTTGACTCGACTCAATGAGCTTTGCCTAATTAAATACTCCTTTTTAGGTATTCAAATATGTTATTCTCTAATTTTTTAGCATGCTCTATGAGGGATTCGAATGCTACCTAATTTGGTAATCAAGGATGTCACACTCAATCTCTTTAGTGCTTGGAACATAATAATCCTTTATGTTATTTCAAATTTCTTTAAATTTTTGGATTTGAATTGCTTATATTATCATGAAACTCTAGTTTTCCAATATTGTGACATTTACATCACATAGATTTTGTTACATTACACCACACTAAATTATGTTTTTAAACTTTATTACATATTTATTTAATATTAAAAAGTAAATTTGTTATTATTTATACATATATACTATTGAAATTTTTAGTATCTTTAATTGTCGTATGATCAAGTTGAAATAAAAAGAAATTATGCTCATCTTGATGTGCTCTAATTAATTAAATATGTTTTTTTATCTTTTTAAATGTTTTATTTCCTACATATTTCATAGTCTTTTATTGGTATTTCAATTTTTACCAAATATGAGAATCATGTGTGTTACAATTAATATATTTTTCATCTTAGAATGTCAATTATTATACCATTTATCTCATTTTTTAATTTATTTTTTTTGATATGGTTATATCACTATGTAACTCAAAGTCTCGTCTCATGTGACCTAAACATCAGTTTTATTTGGTAATGTTTTATCTTATTAATTCACCATATTTTTATTTCAATAAATATTTATTTTATCTTGAAATAATAATTTGAAGCTATTTATACTTATTTAACTTTGTAGTTTTTACTAACTCAAAATGAAATCTGTTTGTGATAAAAAATGAACAGTAGATTCATCTGAATGATTTATATTAAATTAAATAATTATTATTATATTTTAAAATATTTTATATTCTAATAGTTTTATATGTTTTAAGAGATATCTCAATTTGTTCCAAATTTGATGATTTTAGTTGTTGTACTGAATCACCTTAATATCTTATAATGCAATGTTTCCACATAATTTGTCACATTTCCTCAAAAGCTTCTCTTTGATTTGGCTATATTACAATGTAAATCTTAATATCCTCTCTTATCACATTTGCATCACTTTGATTTGGTAAAAATACTTTACTTGACTTTACCTCATTTCATTTTAATATATATTTATTTATTATTAAAATAATGATTATAATCTTTTTTTGTCATCTATTTTGGTAATTATTAGTAGTTCAAAGCTAGGTTTGATCAAGATGAAACAAACATTGTAGGAAATCAAGATGAAACACATGCTTTTAATATTCTTTACAACATATTTTTGCATTTGCTTAATTTGACGAATAAGAATGTTACACTTGATCTCCTTAGATTGTTTAAAAGCAACTTACACATTATTTATTTCATTATCTCACATATTTTGCTTCGTTGTGGTAATATTATCATGTAATTGTAAACCTCCTCCCATTAAACCTTTAAATATCACTTAGTTTATTAGATTATATTTCTCAAATTAGTCTATTTTAAGGTTTAATTTTTTTTCTTAGTATTAAAATAATAATTTGTTATTTTATAAGTTTACATTTTTTAATATTTTATTTTCTTTTAATTTTAAAATTCTTTAGAAGGTATTTTGGCTCATACTTGATTTTGATTTGGTTATAATATAAACAAAGCATAACAGACATCATTAGACTCATCCCTATGAGCTCTATTTAATTAAACATTTATTTTTATTGCTTTAAATATTTTTTCTTAAGGTTTTGGTATATTTTAAAATAATTTTTATTTGCACTTGAACTAATGAATGGACATGTTACATTAAATCTTATGTATCTTAAAAAGGAACTTCATTGTATATTTTATGCCATTTCTTAAATGTTTTTGCTTTGATTTTGTAATACTACTACGAAACTCTAATTGTCTTATCGTGTGACGGTTACATTGCCTTCATTTATTTAGCTTATATTACATTAATTTATCTCATTCATACTTTAATAAATATTTCCTTATTATTAAAAGTACTTGTTCTGTTATTTATGCTTATTTCCTTTGGTAAATTATTTTTATTCTAAACGATGCTACATCGAGATGAAATAAAAAACTACGAGTCCAATACACTTGCTCTTAGTAATTAAAATTTTTTTTAATATCGAATAAATATTAATTAAATACGGCTCTTACGTCAAGTCCAATGACTATTGTTTCATCATGATGTGATCTTTTTTGAAATTTGAAAAAATTAACAAATATAACAAGGATTAAAAAAAATTATTATTTTGATATTAAGTAAATATATATTAATATTAAAGTAAAAGAAGTTGTGGTAACGAAATATAACCAAATCATAAAGATATAAATGTTTCACTATTGTGGAATTGCCAAATTTAGTAAGAATAAAACATTTAAACCTTTTATGTAAGTAGTGGTAGATTATATACTCAAGATGAAATTACATAAATTGATATAATATAATATCACAAAATCAAAGAGGTAAAATGTACGTGATAATAGATTTAGGTATATATGATAGTATAACTAAATCAAAGAAAATTTTTTTAAAAAATGACATAAATTATACTTAAAAGATGCATTCCAAAATGTTGAATAGATCTATGATAACATCCTTGATCATCAAAGAAATTAAAAATTAAAAATTTATTATAAGATATATAAAAATCATAAAAATATTTTATAAAACAATTAAAAACAAAATGAATATTTAAATGGATAGACGTCATCAAGATGAGTCAAATGATATTTTTTTTATAATTATTTCGAACTATTATGAATTAACAATGTAAATAGACATTAATAATAAGAAAATCTTATTTTAATTTTAAGTAAGTATATATTTAAAAATTAGATTTGATAAATTGAGGTGTCACAATATTTCAAAACTAATGTACTGTGAAGGTCACATGAGAGTAGATTTAAAATTTCAAAGCAATAAAACAAAATAAAAATGAAAAATTTTTAGAAATGAAATTAATTATGAGAGGAAGTTTTATTCTTAGATACTAAAAAGATCAAGTGTTCTATTGTCAACTATCAAATCAATCACAAATCAAAATATCTCTTTAAACATACCAAAATGAAAGGAATAATTTAACATTAAAAAATGAACATTTAATATGATATTTCCTAATGAGTTGATTCCAATCACGTTCGTCTAGTTTCAAACAAAGCTCAATTGTAATTACAACTTGCAAAAGTAATTAACTTTAAAGATATAGGTTATGTTTTTAAATTAATTAACTTTATAATAAAATTCATATAAAATAAGTTTAATAAATGTAATATAACAAAATTAAAGTAATTTAAAGGTCTAAGAAGTATATATTCAGAGTTTTACCATAATTGAAGCAAACAAAGGTATCAAATTTGAAGAAATAATATAAATTATGTGCAAAAACAATTCAAGAAATTATGTCATTCAAGTGTAATATCATTCATCTTAAAATCATGTGCAAATTGAAATGTCTAGTAAAACAAGTCAATATAATAGAAAATGAAATATTTAAAAATATATATTACACTTTATCTCCTTGGTATCTTTGAATGTGAAACTCTCATACGATTTATATTTTTTCTCTTAAGCATAGCCTTGATTTGGTTATGATACTATATAACCCTAAAACTCTTCCTATATGTCTCTTTTATTAGTTTGATTTGTTTATATTACATTGATTCCTTTTATCTTATTTTAGTTTTGTTATATAATTGCTTAGTATTATAATACAAAATTTGATATTTTTTTCTTTGTTGTCTTATTTCCTTTGTATTTTTCCAAATTTCTCTTCATAATTAAATGTTAAATTTTGCATTTTTCAAAATTATTTTTTTACAATTGTCTTGTACTTTATGAGATATTTTGATTCAAACATAATTTTTTTGTCGAGCATGTACTTTCGAATTCTATAGTTTCTCAAAAGGTAATATTACCATCAAATTTACCTTTTTCATTCAAATAATTCACTTTAATTTAGTTATATTACTATGTAAATCTAATTCTACTCTCATTTGATCAATACATAACTTTTATAAGGTCATACTACATTGCTTCAATTTATCATATTTTACCTTCAATATATATTTTGTTAATTTAGTATAGTAACTTGTAGTAATTGCAAATGAGATCTGATGGAGATGGGATAGTGTAATCTGACTAATCCAAATAGGCTCTAACTAATTAAATATTATTTTTATAGTGTTAATTATTTTAGTTCCTATCATTTTGGAAATCTTTAAAAGAAATTTTCATTCCTAACTCAGTTAATGACAAATGTTGTTAAATTTAATTTTTTAAGTGTCATCGAATGTAATTTTACCATACAAATTATCTCATTTTTTCAAATCTTTCACACTCATGATTTTGCATTACTATAAAACTATAATTCATATCTTTTCAAACATTAAGATCACAAAGATTTTGTTGTAATTATTTATAAAAAAATTTATAACTATTTATGTTTATTTACATTGGTCCATTTAGTGATTCAAAATGTGATCTAACGAAAACAAAACAAATGTCGTTGGACTGACCTTAATAATATCTATCCAATTAAATTTTTATTCTTATATTTTGCAACATTTTATTTTCTATTATTTTGGATTTTGTTTGAGACATTCAAATTGATACAAGATTTTTATCATCATTCAAATGTTTTTATCATTTTATCTTACAAGCATATTTTTATGTGAATCTTGTTTAGTTCTGATGAAATGCACTTTTGAAGATGGTTAACTAATGATATTTAAAGTACCTTAGAGTGCTTATCTCCAAGGATTGAATATATTACATCACATTTTATTATGATTAATTAAGCACAACTATTCATTAAAATGCTTTAAGATTACACTGAAAACATTCATTGATTTAGGAAACTATGTGTTTTATTTTTCAATCAATTAATCCTTTCATATTCAACTAAAATCGTTCTATGACTCAAGTAATATAAGGCTTCATTTTTAAAAAAATTAATTGTTTCATTGGTCAAATCTTATATATATTTACAAAATTTCATTTTAAAAATTGGTTTAAATTAGGAAAAATAATTTTTTTAGAAAATTTCAATAATTAGAAAAAGGAAAATTATCCTAGTGACAACACAGGTATGATCCCAAGTGCCAATTCTTAGATTGACCAAGTCTAAGTGGGATAAGCCAATCTTCATACTATATTGCGGTGAGCCAAGGGAAGGACTAATAAGATCAAATCTTAAAGCAAGTTTACAACGTGTTTCAACAAACCCATAATCATATTAAGCCTGTTTGCATGCGAGTAGCCTAAGTGGTGAAATCTTGAGAGCCCAAGGGTGAAGTTAGCCATTATTTGTGCTCAAATCAAAGATGTGCAAAATTTGTTTAGAGGGCAAACTACTTCGATATTCCATGTTGTGTGACAAAACATTTTCCCATTGTTTAGTACTATAGTGCCGTTACATGACTTCCTATAATCTGATCATTAAAAGAATGACTAATTTTTTACATGATTATATCCTTTGCTTTATTGCTCATATCTGATGACCACAACAACATAGGGATTTATTTGTTGCAAAAAATCACTTTCTTCTTTGTTCTTAATTCATTGACTTCTGGATTATCCACTTTTGATCTTAAAACAAGGTAGTTTTAGCATTTACTATTGATCAAATATGCAATCTAGATTACATTTGACATTATCAATTGAAATAGTTAAAGTCCACCTTGATCCAATCATGATTTCTCATTTGTTTCTATAATTTTTTATTTGACGATCCATAACATCTTGTACTTGATCCAACAAGTCAGGTTAATCCTTCCTAAAAGCTAACTCCCTACCCATTATTGAAGCTATTGCATAGCTATTTTGGGAAACAATATTTTAAGCTACTTGGAAATGTCTTTTAAGCTTTTTTGTAATAACTTTTTAAACTACTTTTCCTTGACTTTGAAATGGCCATTATAAATCTTTTTTATTGTAAACCAAACAATTATTAATGAAATACCCATAGAATGTGAATATTTAAATAATTCAAATGAGTGATACATAACATTTCACTTGTGTAAAACTCAAATGTTGGCACTATTGGACCTAGCACTACTTAAAATTAAAAGTGTTTTCTGGCTAAGCATAAAACTTTCAAGCCTTTACTTTGTCACTACTCTTCATAATTTTGATCTCCTTATGCATTGCTATATTTATTAATAGGCATAAGATGTCCTACATTTTCATGGGAAATAGTGTTTCTTGTTGTATATCACTTTTCATTTGGATTAGGAAGTCTGACACTTGGGAAAACAAAGTTTAATTTTATCTTATAAAAAATTGACATACGACAGAGCTTGTAAAAGCTTGAGATATTATTTAACATGCAAAACCTAGTTTGTTAGAGATGATTGTAAGGAAAAATCTCTAGTAGGTGGGGGGGAAAATGTGAAAAAAAATTATAAGGTTGAGGTGAACCATAACTACAAACCTCAAGTATGTTGAATGTGTTTTATAAAGAAAAATCTCTAGTTATAACTCTTTTAATAGTGGAGTTTTTTATTAGTCGATTGTGGGTGGATGTAGACTACTATTTAGACCAAACAACAAAAGCTATTTATGCACCTTTTTATTTTTTTCTTGTTTTTTTCTTAGTAAAATAATTAAATATTGATTAAAATTTTTTGCAAACATAAAATTATTTATAAACAAAGTTTAAGAAAATTAATAATATACAAAAAAAATTAACAGAAAATTGACCCCAATTTGTAGGATTTATGCACACTTATTTGACTTTAGGATGTAAATTTGATATCTAAATTACGTTGGAATGCAATATTGTCACACAATTTATTGCATTTCGTCATATGTTTTTCTTTTTTTTATTTATATAACAATGTAACTTTAAATCTCATTTCATGTGTCCCACAACATCACATTAATTTTATTATATTAAATTTTTATTTATCTAAATTTTTAGTTTTAATATATATTTATTAAAAAACAATGAGTGATAATTTATTATTTTTTGCTTATTTAGTATGATAATTAATAATAATTAAAAAATAGATTTGATTGAAACAAAATAAACGTTGATGGAATCATATTAAAGAACCTTATCAAATTTAATATAATTTTTTCTTATTTTTTAAATATTTTTTGAAACATTTTAGCATGATTTATGATATAGTTCAGTTTGTACCACATTGAACAATGGAGTATGTTACTTTTCATCTGCTTAATACCATCGAATTCAACTTTCAGATTAATGTATAAGATTTTCTTGAATTACTTTTTTTGAATTAGTTATATGACTACACTCCTACGTATATTCCTTCATCTGATGCTTACATGACTTTGAGTTAGACATAATAAATTTGTTCAATTTGTATTATTACAACTATAATATGCAACTACTTAACATAAAAAAGTTATTTATTTTTATTTTTAATTATTTATTTTTTTAATCCATAATGATTCTAAAGAGGTCCAATAGAAATGATAAAAATATGGTTGAGGTTGACTTAAAAAGCTCTATCTAAATATATGTTCAATTTTAAATTTTTAAAATATTTTACTTTCTAATCTTTTCACACTTTTTGCAAATTTTTTATTTGTAACAAATTTTAAGATCAATGATATTACATTTGATCTCATTAATATATTGCATTGCAATTTTTCCATATAATTTTTTTCATGTTTTGATTCCATATCGTTACTTTCCTATCTAACTCTAAATCTATTTTCGTGTCATATTTACATCACATAAAGTTTGTCATAATACATTACATCAATTTATCTTATTTCAACTATAATATATATTTACCAAATATGGAAATAATAAGTGTTTAATGTTTGTGTTTATTTAAATTAGTAGTTAACACTAATTAGAAATAAGGTAAGATGGAGATGAAATAAATTTTTTTTAACACATCTTTACAAGCTTTATCGAGTTAAGCATTCATGTTTTTTGTTTTTAAATATTTTTAATTTTTAATTTTTTGGGATGATGGATTTTTATTTGCATCTAATTAGGAGATCAATTATTTTGCACTTGAGTTCCTTACTATCTTAAACTAAAAAATTCTTATAGTCTCATTTCCTCAAATCATTTATGCGCGATTTTTTATATTATCATCAAAATCTAATTCTCCTCTCTTGCAATCTTCTACATCATATTGGTTTGGTTAATTACATTGTTATAGTTAATTTTATTTCAAATTTAATTTATATATAGTTACTAATAAAACAATATCTTTTTATTATTTATGATTTCCTATTTTATTACCTTATTGTAATTATGAATGAGGTTTGATCATGAAGAAAAAAAAATTTTATTAACTTAACTTGATGAGCTCCATCTTATTAAATATTCTTTTTCTCTATTTTTAAATATTTTTTTGTGTCTTGGCTTGTTTGACTACAATTGTGACTAATCCAAAGATTTTAGATTGAGGATCTTGCATTCGATCTTCTTAATAATTTACAATACAACTTTATTAAACAATTCATTACCTTTTTTAAAAAGTTTTGCATTAAATTTCTTATAGTACTATGTATTTCTAGGTTGCCTCCTATGTGAAATTTACATTGGTTTTATTTGGTATTTTATAGGAATTAAAATGAGTTCTTATTGAAATGAAACAATCACTGTCGAACTCATTTTCATTAGTTTTATGTAATTCAATATTATTTCAATATTTTTAAAATTTTAATTTCATAGGGTTTTGGCACATGTTATGTAACTCTCAACCTCTTTTTGTATCACTTTTGCATGAAATTAACTTGGATGTTTTTAAATTATTACAATTTGACCTATTTGATATTTAATATTTATTTTCTTTTTATTAGAGTAATAATTTATAGACATTTACTGTTACACCCCATATTTTCCTAGGCTGATTTTTGGCATATATATTTTTTTTTTTTTTGCATATAGACAGCTCAGATCGTCCCATACCAACCTGAGTAGCCTACGAAAAACATAGGATATAACACATCATTACACACCTACTTTCCTTAACAATGTGGATCCCATCTCCCGAGTACACCGTCAAATCAGGTTCATGACTCCTGAATTAACAGATGGACTCGCGCAATGTTACTCCTACTAGACCCAATACTCCTAACCCATACCGATAGGAGAACCGGTCTAATAGAAGTCTGAACCCCCACGATTAAGTTCATTAGTCATGTAATGACCTCACCATCAAAAATAAAATACATAACATCTTCAGATAAAATATAGCACTCCACACACTATACCATCAAGATAATAAAGTAAAACAGTAGTGGAAACTACATTACAAGAATAAGATCCAAGTCCAACAAGTGCAATATTGTCCAACCAGATACATAAGTCAGAATCACCCTCACATAATACCTGACATATGAGAATAACAGTCTCACTGACAACATCCAACAGCAACAATCAACTAACAAGAATTTCTCAGATAATCACAGATCAGATATCCTCCACAAGCCTGCTGACCACGATCCCACCTAATCTGGTAGCGTCAAGTCTGCCGAGCCACTGAAAATATATAATACGGAAATGAGCTACGCCCAGTAGGAAAGACAGCTAGTAAAACTCACATGCAAGAGAAGGATAATAGCAAGAGTATAAGAATACAGCATAACAATATATGGTGGATAGGCACTCTCAGTCCCAGACTTCGACCAACCACAGTCACCCCCAGTCACACCATAGTAGCTCTCCTCTGGGCTTCCAGGTAGCGTGCCAGTGGGAACGCCCATCTCGAAACACGCATGGCGCCTAAGCACCCGACACCGCAGCGTCTCTCGTCAATCAATCTCCTGGAGACTATAGACAGATCCAGTCACAAAATCTCTAGCCAATGTGAGACACCCCTGCCACCCTAAGGCGTGCAGGCCTACACACTTGGCTAGCCACTGCGAGACACCTCTGCCACCCTCAGGCGCGCAGGCCTACACACATGGACCAGGAGAGATCGACTCAGCCACCGTCCCAAGGAGTCCTCTACCAACAACTTCCATAGAAGCTCACGCCCCTACAGTCATTGTCAATTCTCTAACTCCAAGATTCGACAACATATGTCCAGGTACGACAAGGCGCATACCAGTCCACATGTATACTGTGGAAGCTAAGTCTGAACCGCACAGTTACCTACCACAACTACCCTAAAACATCATATAGGGTCTATAGTAGTCCGGTCCAGTATGCCAATCCGTGAAATATGCCAACACTGAGTAAACTGACTCAATCCATGCCATCGCCATCCAAGCAATACAAACTGTACCAGTTACTGACTGTTCTGGTAACATCCATGTACCATACCTCTATCTGACTGTTTCAACTGTACTGTCATCACTGATAACATTGTTTTTTCCTACTTCAGGAAATTTTTAAATCCCAATTTCAATTTCCGCCCTTTATCCATTTTTTTTCCGAAATTCGGAATAAATTTCCGAATTAAATTTCCGCATATTTTTATTTCTGAAAATTCGGATTAATAATAAATTTCCGAATTTTTCCTTCCGCTTCTCTCTCCTCCGCGCCGCGCCGTTCGTCCGCGCCGAATCCCGCTGAACCGGATCTCGCCACCGGTTCGGGCCTTCGCGCTGAACCACGACACCGCCGAACCGAATTAATTAATAATCCGTTAATAAATATTATATAAATACCATTAAATTAAATTTACAATTACTTAATTAAATATAATTAACCTAATTCATCTCCTTCCTCGGTCCGACGCCCGCGAAACCCTAGCCGACGCAATCGCCGACCAAATCCAATTCTTCCGTCGATTTTCAGCGACCGCGAACAAGAAGAAACAAAATCCGATGTTCATACTATCCTAATGTTTCAATAATGCCACTAATTCCTAAGGTTCAATCAGAATTTCCGCCAAAGGAGTTTCATCCGATCCCCAATTTGACAATTTACGAAATTAAACAATTCCAGCATTTGTTACTACCTTAACATGAATAAAGCACATAATTGAATCATCGCATGCTTGGTAAAATTTCCGAATTCGACGGGTATAATTTTTCCGAAAACCCTAAAAATGCTAAAATCAATAATTTGCATTAATCAATTCCAAAAAACCATAATTCGCATGCTCCGGTAGCTATTTGCAAAATAATCCATATTTTTAATTAGCTAAATAACTAATTTAAAACTGAAATTCCTACCTCAAGACGCCTGCGACGGTGAACCTCGTCCGCAGCTCGCCGCAGCTCCTCACCGAACGAACCTGGTATAAATCGACTCTCCTTGGTCCCGTGAATCTCCAGGCACAAAAGCCCCTTGCCAGGCCGCCGGAATCACGCGCCGTACACCGGAAAACTTCCTCTCTATCGGTCGGTCGAATGAAACCCTAATCGATGTATTTCGCGAGGGTTTTATATCCCTGGCCGACACGGTGAAAACCCGTTACGTACCGTTGACACGCTTTCCACACGATAAACACCCGATCAGCCGGTTCAATCCCATCCGTCGATCACGACCGTCCGATCCGCTTATCAGAACGCACGCGCAAACTCACTCGGCGACCGCCTCCGCCTCCGCTCAGTGCTCCGGAAAATCCCCAGAAATTTCAGAAATTCCAATAGCCTCCAATTGAGCTCCTGGCTCATCCTACTGTCGATCTGAAATCATCCAAGCCAAAAATTAATTTATTAAAGATTAACATAAAAATTTTTACTGGGTATAACATTTACTTTAATCGACATTAGTAATTTGCCATAATTGTAAAGTTTATGTAAACGAGAGAAAATAAATGTAATTAAACCAATCTAAATTAATATTATCTATTTATGTTGCCGTTTCTTATATTTTCAAAAAAATTATTATCTTGTGGTTTTTCCAGATTTATAAGAAATTTGATTCATACTTGATTTAAAAACTAAGGTTCTTACATTTTCTCTATATTTCCTTAGAACAAAGCTTTTCCAAACACTTTATCTCATTTCTTAAATTTCTTCTCACTTTTTTTATTATGTTACATTGCCTCAATTTATATCATTTTTATAGTATTGTATGTTTAAAAAGTATCAAAAAATAATTTATTATTATTATTTTAAATTTAGTTTTGTAATTCATAGTAATTCTAAATGTGTTCTCATTAAAATGAAACAAATGTCTTTGAAATCATCATGGTGAGCTATTTCCACACAAATTATTTTTTAAAATTTTTTAAAAAAATTAATTTTTTTAGCATGATTTATAGGGCATATTAATTTGTTCCTAATTTATGGAGTGACGATGTTACATGTGATCTTCTTATTATCTTGTAGTGAAGTTTTTCTGCATAATTTATGTTTTTCTTCAAATGTTTTGCACTGATTTGAACATATTACTGCGAAACTCTAATTCTCCACTTGTGTGAGCTTACCATCACATCGATTTTTTTATATTACATTAATTCTATTTATCTCATTTAAAATTTAATATATATTTACTTAATATTAAAATAATATATTTTTTATTTTTTTCATTAATTACTTTGGTAAGTCATAGTAATTCCCTTAAGGTCTAATTTTGAGTGAACAAATTCTATTGGACTGATCTCGATGAGCTCTAAGCAACAAAATATTCATTTTGATATTATTAAAATATTTAGTCTTTCTTTTTATAATGCAATGAGTGTCATTTTAATTTTTGTCTAAGTAGACATTTGAGGATGTTATATTAGATCTCTTTATTATTCTGTAAAGTAGCTCTGCCATATAATTTGTCTCATTTCTCAAAGTTTTTTGCATTGATTTGGTTGTATGACTTTGATAATCAAATTCTCCTCTAATGTGACCATTACATCACTTTGATTTCTTTATATTGGATTGTTTCAATTTGCCTCATTTCAAAGATAATATAAATTTACTAAATATTAAAAAAATAGATTTATTCTTACTTATGATTAATTATTATAATAATTTGTAATATTTGTAAAGAAATTTTGAATGAGATAAAATAAATTATCTCGCACAAATTAGTATGCTATAACTAATTAAATAATCTTTTTTATCTTCTAATTTATTTTATTTCTAATGGTTTAAGCAAGTATCACAAGAGTTTTTGATTCACACATGATTTAACGATCAAAGATGTTAAACTTAATCTATTAACTTTCATAGAGTGTAACTTTTGTAGAAATTTTATCTTATTTCTTTGAAATTCATCTTTTATTTCATTATATTACTAGGAAACTCTAATTCTCCTCTATTATGATGTTGATGTCACATTGGTTAGCATATATTATATTTCCTTAATTTATCTTATTTCAACTTTAACACAAATTTAGTTAATTTTAGAATAAATATTTTCTTATAATTATTTTGGTAATTCACAATGATGTAAAGACAAGGTTTGATGAGATGAAATAAATGTCATTATATTAGTCTCGATAAGCTCTATGCAATAAATAATTCGTTTTTATATATTAAAGTATTATTTTTTCTTTTTTTTTTTTGTCATACATTATGAGTTATTTTGATTCAAGCCTAATTTTATGATAGAAGATCTTATACTCAATCTCCTTTTTTTCTTGTAATGCTACCTTCTCATGCATTTTATCTCAAATTTTTAATTTATTTCTTAGTTTTGGTTATATTACTATGTTACTATGAATCTCAACATATGTGTACTTTACATTGTTTTTATTTGTCTTAATTACTTTGTTTAAAGCTATCTCATCTAAACTTCAACATACACTTACATAATTTTAAAATAATAATTTATATTTATTTATTCTAATTTATATTGGAAATTTGTTGTATTTATGAATGAAGCCAATTTTTGACGAAACAAACATCATTGGACTCATCTCAATGAGGTTTATCTAATTAAATTTATAGTTTATATTTTAAATACCTTAATAATAATTTTTAATGAGATCTATGAATTTTTAAAATATTTTTAAATATTTTATTTTCTTTTCTTTTGACATAATTTATGATACATTTAGATTCATACCTTATTTTATAATCATAGATGTTACACCTGATATCCTTATATCTTCAAAATATAAGTTTTCTATTCAACTTTATATCATTTTTTCAAATGTTTCACTTTTATTTGGATACATTTTTTTGTAACTCTAAAGCTCCTCTCACGTGACCTTTTTATTACATTGTTTTGGTCATATTAATGTTAATTAACCCTTGTGTTTGATGACTCAAAACATAAATAATGACATTTTATTTTAACATTTAATGTGAAATAGCTTTACATGTAAAGAATAAGCCATGAACTTTTTAAGATGGTGAACTAGTGGTCGTAAAAGTATCTTAGAGTATCCAACAAGATTCAAGTATTTATAACATACATAATAAAATTGAAATTTTTTTTACTATCAAAAAGAATGTTATCTTATTAATTATAAGGACATCTTCATTCAACACACTTTGGAATCCTAATTCAAGAATCTAGCTATTCAATGATGTCCTCAATTTAGAAAATTTGTAGGACACTTTTTTCAAAGAATTTTTCTTTGGTTAAATCCTACTTATATATCTCTACCAAATTCAAATTCAATTTTTGGTTGATTATCAAACTAAAGCTACATAAAAGAATTCAATTAAATTTTCTTAATTTAAAAAAATTCAAGCAACATCCCAAGCTTTCCCTAAATGCAAAGCTCTTTATTCAAGCAAGCTCAAGTTGGCAATCACAAACATCGGGACAAGTAACTGGAAACAAAATTAACAAGTGAACGAGGTGATAAAATGCAAGTCCACGAGTTAGGAGCCACCCAAAATTGGGCTCCCATATAACTCGTGAAGAAACATACGAAGTGCAAAATATTTTCTATTCTAATATGTGGGAGTATTACATTGTACTTGTTCACTTGAAAAATTAGGATCCCTCAACACCGTTTGTTTATGCATTTTCTGGACACATGCTAGAGATTGTCTCCACTTTTAGACACTGATCTTATTTGATCTAATCATCTATTTGATTTTCCAATATAATGGTCATGATTTTTTTACCAACATATAATTTATCATTGATTTGAGTACACAAGAATTTCTAGACAGAATCTTATGGCTGAGATCATTCCCATGTTATCATTGATAAATTAAACAATCTAGAACTTATTTGACTGGGTTGGATGATAGAGATCATATTCATCTTGATTCAACCATCCATAGCTCACTCTTCTAAACCAATTGATTTAATGTCCCATTGATTCATTTTTTGCTGATCCAATGGCTATTTCCAAAGAATATTTCATAACTGGATTTTTTTCATGATCTCGATTAAGATTGGATGTTGTTTCTAATTTAAACCAAACCACATAAACATTAAGTCAACCATTTTAAATTTATTTTTACTTTTCATAATCATAAAAATTTTAAATTAATATGTTTACAAATAAGAATTATTTACAAAAAAGTATTTTAATAAAAAAATTTTGATAAAAAATATAATCCAAAAATTAAATTTTTTTAAATCCATAATTCACCCACTACTTATAAGATTTACAAAAATATTTTCAGTTCAATTATATTTGCCAAATTAAACAAAATTAAGCTTTGAGATATATATATATATATATATGTTAACATATTTTTACTTTTATTTGTTTAATGTGGTATTTCATAATAGTTCAGAACAAGCTATGATCAAGATGAAATGAATGTTGTTCGACTCATCTCAATAATCATTATCAAACTAAATTTTTATTTTCTTTGATTTTAAATATTTATTTTCGTTTTTTTTTTTGCAATCCTTACAAGATGTTTTTGTTCTCAACATATTTGATGATTTAGATTGATACACTTAATATTCTTTGTAACTTGGAGTGCATTTTACACATACATTGTTTCTCATTTCTTCTAAGATTTTAATTTGAATTCCATCAATTACATGAAACATTAATTCTTATCTCGAGCGATGTTCAAACAACTTCGATTTTTCTATTGTATTGTCCAAATTTTTCTCATTATAGCTTTAATATAAATTTAAATAATATTAAAATAACAATTTATTGTTATTTATATTTCTTCACTTTGCTAATTTGCAATTATTCATATTAAGTCTAATATAGACAAAACAAACATCATTGGACTAGTATTGATCTATTTAAAAAAATAATTTTCATTTTTTTAATAGGTTATTTTTTAGGATATTTGGGCACTTTACAAGGAATTTTGATTTGTATCATATTTAATGATAACATATTTTGCACACTATCTCTGAAATCTTTTAGAATACAAGTTCAATTTTCTAATTCATTCAAATTTCTCTATAACTCCTCTCATCTGACCTTTATATTATTTTCATTTAGTTATAATATTGTTTATGATATCAAATTTAACTTTATTTGTTTTTGTAATTCATAGTTTTCCAATCGTGGACGGTTTAAGATGAAATGATCTTCATTAGACACATCTCAATAAGCTCTAGCTCTTTTATGAGATATTTTGATTCATACATGATTTAATAATCATAAATATTATATTTGATGTCCTTAATTTCTTGAAAATCTACCCTTCCAAAGAATTATCTTATTTTTTCAAATTTTAGCTTCAATTTTGTTATGTTATCAAGAAAAGATAGTTCTCCTCTTAAGTGACTTTTATATGGCTCTAATTTAGTTATATTACATTAATTTAATTTATCTCACTTTAGCACTATTATATATTCACTTATTATTAAAATAATAACTTATTATTATTTATTATATTTGTTTTAACAATACAAAGTAGTTTTAAAAATGGTTTGATCGAGATGAAATAAACGTGATTGGATTGGTCTCAACTTGCTCTATCAATAAAAGAAATTATTTTCTATTTTTAAGCTAATCATTTTGAATAGTTTTGCACTCTTTGCATGACACCTTGTTCTATTCCTAATTTGATGATCTAGAATATTGTACTCAATCTCCTTAAAATCTTTAAATTGAATTTTTTTTCATAAATTTTTCCCATTTCAACTTTAATTTAACTATACTTAATAATAAAATAATCATAAAATAATATTTATGTTTGTCTTATTTTTCCTTTTAGGATAATTCTAAACCAAGGGAAATCAAGGCAAAGCAAATATCATATTGTCAAAATTTTAGACATTTTGATTTGTCCTCATTTGATGATAGTTTATATTACACTTTATCTTCTAACCAACAAGGAATGCAACTTTCTTGTACAATTTAAGTGGTTTTTTCAAATTTTTTTTCTTTCAAATTGTTATATTATAAATACCTCAAAGTCATCATTCATGTGATATTTATATCTCATTGATTTGTGTATATTATGTTGCATGAATTTATATCATTTTAGCTTTGATATACACTTCATTAATATTAAAATAAAGTGTTTTATTTGTGCTAATTAATTTTTTAGAATTGATAATAATTCCAAATGATATTGTTTGAGATGAAACGAAAATTAGGGACTCATCTCGTTGTGCTCTGTCCAATTAATTATGAATTTTTATATTTATATTTTTATTTAAAAATTTGTTTCTAGTTTTTTGATATTCTTCGTAAGATATTTCAATTTGTGCATGATTTAACAAAAGATGATGTTACACTCAACCTTTTAAGTATAATATAATGTTGTTATCTTATACAATTTATCTCAATTCAATAATTGGTTTTTTAAATTTATTGTATTATTAAGAATCCTAATTCTGTTATCACATTATTTCTCTCATTTCAATTTATCTTTTTTCAATGCTATTATATTTTTACTTAATATTGAAATAATAATTTATTATTATTTATATTTATTCATTTTTTAAATCTTCATAAAAAAAACTAGGTATATAGGAGATGAAAGAAACATTATTAGACTTGACTTCGTAAGGCATATCAAATTACATATTCATTTTTCAATTTTATTGATATTTTATGCTCTAGAATTTTATCACACTTTATAGGATGTTTTGAATTGTATGCAATTTAATGAATGATGATATTACGTCAGATACCAACACTATGTTGGACTGTAAAGTTTTCTCATAATTTATCTCGTTCATTTAATTTTTTTGTTTTGTCAAGTTATTATAAACTCAAAATCTTCTCTACATTGACTTTTACATCACCTTTGTTTCATGATATTACATTGCCTTGGTTGATCTCATTTTAGGATTAACATATGTATGTTTAATATTAATATATTGCTTTTATTATTTATATTTTTTAATTTTCACGCGATCTAGATTATATTTTGGAATGCAACTTTCTTATGCAATTTATTTTAATTCTTCAAATTGTTTTATTAGTTTTTTATTATAAAATTATAATTCTCTTTTTGTATGGCATTTAGTTGTCTTTGATTTGATATTCCAATCATTATTTAACTTTAAATCATTCTAACTTCAATGTAGTTTTCCTTAACATAACAATAATAAATTATTATTATTTAAGTTCGATTTACATTAATAACTCATTGCAGTTTTATATGGGGTGCGATCAACATAAAACAAATATTTGTTGTCTATCATCATTAGCTATTCCTAATTCAATATTTATTTTTTATTTTCAATGCCTTTTGCATTCTTTTATGAGACCTTTTGCTTGCACCTATTCTGACAATCAGAGATTTTGCCTAAAATTTTCCTTAGCTTTGTCGATGGCAACTTTCTCATGTAATTTATCACATTTATTAAATGCTTTAGCTTTTATTTGGTTATATTACTTTAGTTCTCCAAGCATCCTTTTCTTTGACATTTACATTGCTTTAATTTACATATATTAAATTTCTTCAACTTATCTTAATATAATTTTAATATAAGATTGAATAAAATTATTGTAATAATTTTTCAATTTTGATGCTGTTTTACTTTGTAATTTGTATCAATTCAAAATGTTGTAATTTAGAGATAATACAAATATTATTGGACGCAACCCTTTGACCTTTATCTAATCAAACATTTATTTTTTCTAACTTAAATATTTTATTTTCTATTGTTTTAGTAATTTTATTAGATATTCTAATGCAACTATATTGTATCATTTTGTGGATGCTACAGTCGATATTCTTAGTGCTATTGAACTAAACTTTTCATAAAATATTTTCTAGTTTTTATAACTTTTTGTTATAACTTGATTGTATTACAATGTAATTCCCAACATTTGCTGATATGACTTTTAAATCAAACTGATTTGATTTTCTTACTCTAACATAAATTTTCTTAAAATTTAAAATAATAAATTATTATTGCTTTAGCTTATTGAGATTTATGTTTTGTAGTAATTCTTAATAACATTTGATGAAAATAAAACTAATATTGTTGGAGTCATTTTGATGAGCTCTAACAAATTAAATATTTTTATAATAATTTTGTTATGAATTCTAAGAAATTTTGATAATCTTATAATGTAAATTTCTATTATAAGTTAAGAATTTTTTTAGAATTTTTTATCTTTCGTTTGGTTACATTTCTATCTAGCCCAAAATATTTTACCATTTGCCATTTGCATTTCTTTTATTTAACTATCTTGCATTGCTTCTGGTTCTCTCATTTTAATTTTAATATAAGTCTACTTGAAATTTCTATAAAAATTCTTTATTTTTATGTTTTTTATATTATAACTTATATTAATTTAGCACGTGGTGTTTTTATAAAAAATTCTTTATTTTTATGTTTTTAATATCATAACTTATATTAATTTAGCACGTGGTGAGATAGTGATAAATATAACATTCTTGGATCTCTCCTAATGAGCTTTATCAAACTAAATAATTTGTATATTAACAATTTGGTAATATAGCTTTCCTATATAATTTCTATCATTTTTTGAAATATTTCACTTTGAGATGGTTATATTACTATGAAATACTAATTCTTCTTTTTATGACCTTTACATTATTTGTTTTGGAGTATTAAATTTCTTCAATTTAACTAGTTTCAAACTTATTATATATATATATATTATAGATAAATTATGATTTATTATCATTAAAGCTTATTTTTTTATTCATAGGAATTCAAAACTATGGCTCATTAAGATAAACAAATGCCAGTATGCTCGATTAGTTGAGCACCATCTAATTAAATTTTACATTTTATATTTATATTAACATTATTTTCTATTATTTTTACACACTTTACAATACATTTTGATTCATATTTTATTTGTTGACCGTGGAAGGTACACTTGATGTCCTTTTTATCTTAGAATTGAATCCTTTGGTACAAGTTATTGTGTTTGTTAATAGTTTTTGCTTAGCTTTCGTTATCTTACTTTTAAATAAAAACTCAACTCTAATGTGAGAAACATCATTTTCGTTTACTTACATTATATTTTTTAAAAATGTCTACTTTTTTGCTTTAATATATATAAATATATATATATATATAGACTTAATATTAAAGTTGTAATTTATTTTTTATTAAGAATATTTAATTTTGTTTTCATAGTAATTCCAAGCAAGCAACAATGAAGACAAAAGAAACATTTGTTGACCCATCTTGAAGAACTCTATTCAATTTAGATATTCATTTTAATATTTTAAATATTATTATTTTCTATGGTTATATTATGCTTTGGAAGATATTTAAATTTGTGCCTTAATTTATGATTGAGAATATTACACTTGATCTCTTTAGTCTCTTGGAATGCATGTTTTCTATATACATTAATTCAATTTGTTTAAAAAAATTCTGTTATTTTTTAATATGAATATGTAGACCCTACATGTCTTCTCACATGGCCATTGTCATTTTGATTTAGTTATATTATGTTATTTTAAATTATATCATTTTAGTATTAATCTATATTTTCTTTTTACTAATATTATAATTTTTTATTATTTTTTCTTATTTAAGTTGGTAATTTGTAATTATTCCAAACATGGAACGATAGAGATAGAATAATATTCTTGGACTTATTTCAATGAGGTATTTGTAAGAAAATATTAATTTTTATAAATTTTTAATTATTTAATTTTATATAGGCTTCCATACAAGATTTTTCAATTTATACATTCATTGATGATCAAGTGTGCTATGCTCGATCTCCTTCTGTATCCTACAATGTAACTTTCTAGTACAATTTTTCTCAAATCCTCAAACTTTTACCTTGAATTTGTTATATTAAAATGTAACTCTAAACCAACTCTCAAATCACATCTGCATGTTATTATTTTTGTTATATTACGATTAATATATCTAATGATTTCTTTAACACATGTTTAATTAAAATTTAAATAGTCATTTAATTTTATTTATACATATTTAACTTGATAATTCTTAGTTATTTGAAATGAGGCCAAATTAAGATGAAATTAGCATCATTGAACTCATCTTGATTATCTCTATTCATTTAAACCTTCAACTTTATATTTTTTAAATGACTTTTCTATTGTTCTTGCATGATTTAAGAGAAAATTTGATTCAAACCACATTCATGATCAAGGAATCAACTTAATCTCCCTAGCTTTTTGCATTATGGCTTTCTTATATAATTTGTCAAATTTCTCCAAAGCTTTTGCATTGACATCGTTACATTGCTATGAAATAATAATTCTTCTCTCATGTAACCAACATAACTTTTTATTAGGGCATATAAATTTGCATAAATTTAACTCATTTAAGTCTTATTGTCTATATAATTAATATTAAAGTTATTTATTGTCATTTTTTGTTTTTTAACTTGGTAATTCATGATAATTCTAAACATAATCTAATTGAGATAGGTGCACAATCTAGTTAAATGCTGCATTTAATATTTTTAAATTATTTTTTGTATTTTTTCACTCTTTTCAAGATAATTTGATTTGTGCATGATTTGATGATAAAGGCTATTACACTCAAACTCCTTATTGTCTTAAAATTAGATATTCACATATAATTTGTCCAATTAAAATTTTATTTTTCTAATTTTTAAATATTTTATTTTCAAAGTTAGCATACTTTAAAAAAAAGGTTTTATTCTTACCTAATTTCATAGACTTAGTAGTTATCCATGATCTTATAATAAACTTGCAATGTAACTTCCACATGTACTTTATCTCCTTTTTACAAATGTGATGGTTTGATTTTGTTATATTGTTCTTTTTCTATAAATATCCTCTCACTTGAACTTTACGACACTTCGATTTATTATACTATGCTAGCTCAATTTTCTCATTTCAACTTTAAAATATATTTTCTCAATATTTAGATAATAATATATTATTGTTTCTATTGATTTATTTCAACAATTTGTAGATACTCAAACCAACCTTTGATCGAGAGAAAAGAAGTAGTTGGAATAATCTTGAATTGCAATATTCAAAAAGGTATTCATTTTATTACTTTTTATTAAATTTTTAACATGTTTTACAAGATATTTTCTTCTGTATCAAAATTAATGATAAAAAATACTACATTCAATCTCTTTAGTAACTCATAATGCAACATTATGTTTCAATTTATCTCATTTTGTGAATTCTTTCCTTTTAATTTGTTTTATCCCTACATAACTCTAAATCCCATCACATGTCACCTTTACATGTGTTGTTTTTTTATTATGTTACATTATTTCAATTTATCTCATGTAAATTTAATATTTAATTAATAAATAAAAAAATAATTTATTATTCGTTATGTTTATTTACTTTCATAATTTATAGTAAATTAGAAAGCAGCCTTATTGAAATGAAAGGACTATTGTATGACTCATTTTGATAAATTTTGTTTAATTAGATGTGCAATCTTTTTTTAAAAAAATTATTTTCATCAAATTTTTGCTTCTTTATGAGATATTTTAATTTTTGACAAATTTTATGATCATATTACACTCAATCTCCACAATATGTTGGAGTAGAGCTTTTTAGTACAATTTATCTTATCTCTATAACATTTTTATTGATTTGGTTATATTGTTATGAATCCATAATTCTTCTCCATGTGGCCTTCATATTTCTTTCAATTGGGTAAATTAAATATCTATAATTTTTCTTATTTTAGTTGTATTATAGATCTACTTAGTACTAAAATAATAATTTACAACTTTGTGCACTTATTCAATTTTTCAATTCATTGAGATGACAAAATATGATAGGTCGAGGTGAAACAAAAATTGTTGGACTCATTTAAATGAGCTTCATCAAATAAAATATTCCTTTGCTCTTTACAAAAAATTTTTTCTAGGGTTTTGCATTATTTATGTGACATTTCAATTTGCTTTCTCATTTAACTACTGAGGTTGTTACAATTGATCTTTTTAGTATCATGGAGTTGAACTTTTTGTAGTAGTTTATCTCATTTCTAAAAAAATTTTGTTTGATCCTCTTATATTACAATGAATTGCTTTTTCTTTGTAATTTTGCAAAACTTCTTTTGATGTCATTTAAGAATTAATATATTTATATATATATACATAATGTAAAAATAATAATTTATTTTTATTTATGTCTAAATAAATGTGTATTTCGTAACAACTTCAAAAAAGGTTCCATAAATGGAAACAAATGTTGTTCTTGTTGAACCATAAAGCTCTATCAAATTTAATATTGATTTTTTTATTTTAAAATATTTTATTTCCTAAGGTTTTAGTTTGATTTATAAGGCTTCTCCAATTGTATGATATTTGACCTTTGAGGATGTTATGTACGAACTTCTTACAATCATGGAATGCAACATTCTTCAATAATTTTTCTTATTTCTTCAAAATTTTTTCTTTAATTTTATTATTCTATTTATTCACACCAAATCTATTTTTACGTGACGTTTAAATAATTTTGATCGGTTATGTTACATTGCTTTAAATTATATCATTTTTTCCTATATATATATATATTTTCTTAGTATTCAAATAGTATTTTTTTATAAATATTTATCTATATTTAGTTAGGTAATTTAAAATTATTTAATATATGGCCTAATTGACATTAAAAATATTTTTGGACTCATCTTAATATGGTCTATCTAATTAAATATATAATTTTTTATTTTTAAATATCTTACTTTTAAATATTTTAATGCATTTTATGAGTACTTCTATCCTTACTTAATTTGACCATCGAGGATGTTACAATTGATCTCGTTAGTTTTATGCAATGTTGCATTACGATACAACTTATCTCATTTCTATAATTGTTTCCTTTAGTTAAATTAGAATGAAACTATAATTTTCTCTCTTGTGACCTTCAAATCTCTTTTAATTGAGCATATTAATTAATTTAATTTACCTTATTTCAATCTTATTATAAATTTATTAAATATTTAAAAAGTAATGTTTTACTATGTGCGATTATTTAATTTTTGATTTAAAATAATTCCAGTAAGGCCCTATTATGGTGAAATAAATATTATTTACTTCTCTAGATGATGTCTAATCGATTATATATTTATTTTTATATTTTAAAATTTTTTATTTGCCATAATTTTGACATACTTTATGAGATATTTTTATTGGTACTTGATTTAGTGATCGATGATGTTATACTCGATCTTCTTAGTATTTTGGAAGTCAATATTCTTATGACTTTTATCTCATTTCATCAAATTTTTAATTTTTATTTTGTTGTATTACCACAAATGTTTAATTCTTCTCTCAAGTGAACTTTGCATCTTTTTGTTTTTGTTTCATTACATTACTTTATTATATTCTTAATTAATATTAAATTAACTACATGATATATTTTTATGTTTAAGTAATTTTTTAGTTTTCAATAATTCAGAATGAGGTCCAATGTATTTCAAAAAAATGTCATTGGGCTCATTAAAATTAGTCCAATAAAATAAATTTTCATTTTTTCTTGACTAAACATTTTATTTTCTAAGGTGTTGACATGCTTTACATGGTATTTTGATATACATTTGATTTGACAATGGGGGATATTACACAGAGTCTTTGTTACATTTTGTAATGCACCTTTGTGAAAACTTTTATCTCATTTTGTCAAAAAATTTCTTCTCTTTTGTAATATTTCTTATGAACTCCAAATTTCCACTTTGGTGAACTTTACATCACTTTAATATATTTTTAATTTTAAATAAACTTCTTATTATTATTTATGATTATTTACATTTATAATTCACAGTTATTCCAAACAAGGTCTAATAGAGGTGATAAATTTCATTTGACTTGTTTCAATTACTCTATCCAATTAAATAATTATTTCAATATTTTTAAAAATTTTAATTTCAATAGTTTTAAAATTTTTTGCGAGACATAACACTTCATACCTTATTTAACAATGAATTATGTTACACTCGACTGCCATAGTAAATTTGGATGCTTTGTTCCCATAAAATTTATGTCATTTCTTCAAACTTATCCCTCTGATTTGGTTATAATATTATGAAACTATAGTTCTCCACTCATGTGACCCTTACGTCATTATGGTTTAGTAATCTTACATTACATTAATTTATATTACTTTAGTTTTAATAAAAATTGAGTTAATATTAAATAATAATTTAGCTTTATTTATTTATAGATAACTAATTGAGAAATTTGCTATAATTCTAAATCCAGTGTAAACTAGAAAAATAAATATCACTCAAGTTGTCTCGTTAAGCTCTATCAAATTTGGATATTTTTTTTATATTTTTTAAATATTTTATTTTACTAGTCTTATGATGTGTCTTATGAGACATTTTGATTCAAACATTATTAGATGATCAAGGTTGCTACATTCATTATCTTTAGTATCATAAAATCTATTTTTCTCACACAATTAACTTATTTCTAAAGGCATTTTGCTTTTTACTAGTTATATTACTATGTTACTCCAAATTGCCTTTTTTGTGATCTCCACATTGCTTTGATTTAGTTATATTATATGTTGTTTTAATTTATCCTTTTTTTGTATCAATATATATTTGCAAATTATGGAAATTGTAATTTATGGTTATGTTAGCTCATTTACCTAGGTAATTCCAAATTTCAAATGATGTTCAATTGTGACAAAGCAAGAGTCATTGGACTTGCCTCAATATGTGTTATCCAATTAAATATTTACTTATATATATATATAATTAATTTTATATATCTTTTCTATGCTTTATAGGATATTTCATCTCATACCTTGTTTAATGATTCAAAACATTATACTCAATCACCTTAGCATTCTATAATGCAACTTTCTAATACCATTGATCTCTTTTCTTGAAACCTTTTCTTTAAATTTTATTATATATCTATGAAACTAAATCTTCTCTCTTATGATATTTAAATTATTTTAAATTTTAATATTATTATTTTTTAATATACCTTATGTAAATTATAATTTAGTTTTATTTTTGAATATTTTTCTTGGTAATTTGCATTAATTCCTAGTGGGGAATGATTGGACGAAATAGGCACCATTTGACTCATCTCAACAAGATGATTTTAATTAAAAAATTAATTTAATGTTTTCAACATCTTATTTCTTAAGATGTTGGCATGCTTTATGAAATATTTTTATTTATAGTTTATTTAAAAATTAATGAACATTTAATTCTCCATTTATTTGACCCATACATTATTTTGATTTTGTTATATTATATTACATCTATTTATCTTCTTTCAATTTTTATATATATTTTCTTAATATTAAAATGATAATTTAAGATTATTTATGCACGTTTAGCTTGGTAATTCATAGTTATTCCAAATGAGGATCAATCAAAATGAAATAAGTAGCCTTAGACTCATGTCAATAAGCTCTATCTTATTTAATATTTGTTCCTATAATTTTTAAATATTTTATTTTCTAGAGCACCAGTATGCTTTACAAAATATTTTGATACCTTTATGATTTCATGAACGAAGACATTACACTCATTCTTCTTAATAGCTTTGAATGGAAGATTGCCATATAATTTATCTCTTTTCTTATAATGCTTCACTTTGATATAGTTATACTACTATATATCTCTAAATCCCACTTCATTTTATTTTTGCATTACCTTGACTTAGTTTTATTGCAATTCTTCAACTAACCTCATTTCAACTTAGCATTTATTTACTTAATATTAAAATAGTATTTTATATTATTTTTGCTTATTTTTATTGGCAAATTATAGTAATTCTTGTTAAGGTTTGAGCTTACAAAACAAATATCATTACCCTCATTTAAACAAGCTTTATCAAATTAAATATTTATTTTTTATATTTTTAAATATTTTTATTTTCAAAGACTTTTTCATGCTTCATCAGATATGTAGACTTGTACATGATTTGATGACAATAGATGTTAGAGCCAATTTCCATCATATCTCAAAATGTAAATTTACCATATAATTTATCCAATTTCTTAAAATTTTCATTTACATTATATTATATTTCAATGAAACTCTAATTTAGTTTGTATGTGACCTTTATATTACATTTATTTTGTTAATTTACATTGCTTCCTTTTATCTTTTTTATCTTGATATATTGCCACATTATATTGAAATAATAATTATTAATTCTTATTTACTTTTGTGATTTATGGTAATTCCAAATGCGGTTCAATGGAAACAAAACAAACGTCATTCGAGTTTTCTCCAATAAATTATTTATTTGAAAGAAACATGAATTGATTATCAAAGATGTCACACTTATCTTCTTAATATCTTTGAATGTAACATTACCAATTAATTTTTCACTTTTCCTCAAATATTTGACTTATATATAGATGCAACGTAAATCACTTCTCATGTGATATTTGCATTGCCATGAACTGGCTTTATTATAACTTTTCAACTTACCTCATTTCAACTTTATTATAGATTTACTTAATATTAAAATAACATTGTTTTATTATTTATGCTTTCTTCAATGGCAATTTATTTTAGTTCATAGTGTGGTTTGATAAAATGACAAAAAAAGCATTTGACTAATTTGAATAATTTCTATCAAGTTAAAGATTTGTTTTTTATTTTTTAAATATTTTATTATCAAAAATTTTTATATGCTTTACGAAACATTTCAACTTGCACCTAATTTAATGATCTAGGATGTTCTAATCCATCTCTTTCTTATCTTTGATGCATGTTTCATTTAAAATTTATCTTATTTCATCAAATATTTCACTTAGCCTTTGTTATAATACAAAAAAAACTCTAATTCTTTTTTGTGTGAACTTTACATTTCCTATATTATGTTATAGTACATCATTTAAAGTTATCTCATTTATCATTCGTATATTTTTATGTTATCTTAAAATAATATTTTTTAACATTTATTCTTTTTTATTTTGGTAAATTATGGTAATTAAAAAATGATGTTTGTTGGAGACCAAACAAACTTCTTCCATTCCATCTCAATGAGCTCTATCAAATAAATATTAAATTATATATTTTTAAAAATTTTCTTCTGCTTTGGCTTACTTTAAGAGTCATCTTGATTTGCACAAAATTTGTTTATTAGAATGTTACACTTTATCTTTTAAGTAACTTGAAATAAAAACTTTTTACATAATTTATTTTTTGTCTTCAAAGCATTAGTTGGATTTAAATATATAACTATGTAACTCTAAATCTATTCTCTTGAGATGTTTATATGACTTTGATTTAGCTATAATAAATTGTTTCAATTTATCCCATTTTAGCTTTAATTTTTTTGTATATGACTTTGAAATATTAATTTCTTACTATTTACACTAATCTAAATTTTTAATTTACACTTATTCTTAATGATATCTATTCGAGATTGAACAAAAATCATTTTAGTCATCTCAATGAGCCATATCCAATGAAATATTCTTTTTTAATATTTTTAAATAATTTATTTTCGTGGTCTTTTGCAATGTTTATGAAATATTTTGATTTGTACTTGATTCGACGATTGAATATGTTATCCATAATATCCTTACTATCTTCAAAAGCAAGTTTCTTACACAATTTATGACATTTATTCCATTTTTACTATTAGGTTTGGATATGTTACTGTGAACCCTAAGTCTTTTATCTTACAATGTTTTCATTTCTTTCATTTCCTATTACTATATTTCTTTAATTTATTAACCTTTGAATTTCATATATAGTTTTTAACCTTAAAATAATAATTTTCTATTATGTATGGTTATTTAATTTGGTGATTTTTCATAATTCTAAATAAGGTCTGATCTAGATGAAATAAACGTCATCGCACTTGGCTTGATGAGCTCCATCTAACCAAATATAAATTTTTATATTTTAAAATATTTTTTGAAATGTTTTTATACTTTAATAGATATTTTGATTCAAACTTATTTTGATGATTAATGTTAGTACACCTGAATCCTTATTATATTGAAGTGCAACTTTTCTGCAAAATTTGTCATTTCTTGAAAATTTTCACTTTAACTTAGTTATTTTGCATTGAGACTCCAAATCATCATCCGTGCGACCAACACATACTATTTATTTGGTCATATTACTTTGCTTCAATTTATTTTACTTTAGCTAGCACTAATTTACTTAATATCAAAATATAATATATTTTATTTATGGTTGTTTAACTTTGTTGTTCACAATAATTAAAAATTTTTTTTTATTTGAGATGAAACAACAGTCATCGATCACATCTCAATACTCTCTACACAATTAAATATTAATTTTTTAAATATTTAATTTTTTTATTTCTCTACTTTTGGGTTGTTTATGAGATATTTTTATTTATACCTTATTTGATAGGTGAAAAAATTATAATTTACCTCTTTAGTATCTTAGAATATAGGTTTCTTTTATAATTTATCTCGTTTTCAAAGTTTTCACTTTGACTTCATTATAATACGATGAAACACTAATTCCTAAGACCATTAGATTACTTTAAATTTTGCATATTAAGTTTCTTTAATTCCATATATCTTGATCTTATTATATACTAAATTAACTTTTAAATATTAATTTATTACTATTTAGGCTCTTTTAATTTTTTATTCATAATAATCCTATACTATATCTGATAGATATAAAACAAACAATGTTGAATCCTTTTAAATGAGCTACATCTAATCAAATAATCATTTAGCAAACCTTTAAATTACTTTTACTTGGTTATATTATATTACTTCTATTTTTCTCACTTCACCTTTAATATAAGTGTATTTAATATTATAATAAGTATTTATTATTATGTATGTTTAGTTTTCTTAATAGTTTGTAATAATTCAAAAGTATGTCAAATGGAGATTAATAAAACCACAATGGAGCCATCTCGATAGGCTCTATTAAAGTATATAAAAATATCTTAGTTTATAAGCTATTGACGTACTCTATAAAATGTCCTGATTTGTTAATGATTTAATGATCATGTATGTTGCACTCGAACTTCTTAATATAGTGGAATACAATTTTCCTAAGTAATTTATCTTTTTCTTTAGAAGTTTCCATTGGATTTGATTATATTTTTTTAACCTAAACCTTGTCTCATGCCACCTTGAGATTTCTTTTATTTAGTTATATTACATCACTTTAATCTATATCTTTTTAGCTTTAATATATATACATTTTAATATTTAAATAATAATTTTTTGATATTATATTTATTTATTTTGATAATTTATAGTAATTTGAAATGAGGTTAGTTGGTGAACAAGAAACTTTATTAAACACATCTCGATGAATTTTATCTAATTAATTTTTTTTTCATATTTTTAAAAAAGTTATTCCCTAGGGTGTTGAAATCTTTTATTAAACGTTTTCATTTGTGCCTGATTTGATGATTAAGGATATTACTCTTGTTCTCCTTAATTATTTAAATGTAAGTTTCACATTCAATTTATATCATTTATTAAACTTTTTTGCTTTCATTTGGTTATATTATTTATGAACTCTAAATCTCATCTAATATGACTTCTACATTACTTTGATTTATTTACATTTGATTGCTTTAACTTAACTTATTTTAGCTGCAATCTATATATACTAAAAACTAAAAAAATAGAAGTTTATTATTTATGTTTATTTAAATTTTTAATTTACAAATATTCTAATCAAGTTTTGATTAAGATGGGACAAAAGTTGTTTAAATTTTCTAAACAAGCTCAATATAAGAAAATATTTATTTTTATTATTTTTTGTTTTCTTGAGCTTTAGAACTCTTTACAAGATGTTTCGATTAATAACCTACTTGAAGAGCAAGAATATTATAGTCGACCACCTCACTATGTTGGAATTCATCTTTCTTCCATAATTTATGCCATTTCTACAACTATTTAACTTTGATTCTATTATATTGCAAGGAAACTCTAAACCTCCCCTCCTCTAACATTTATGTAACTATGTTTTTGTTATATCATATTATTTTCATTTATCTCATTCCAATTTTCATATATATTTCCTAATATTAAATAATAATTCATTACTATTTAAGCTTATTTTATTTCATAATATGTAGTAATTATAAATGAGATATAATGTGGATGAAACAAATGTCTTTGGACTTGTCTCAATAAACTATGTCCAAAAAAATATTCATTTCAATGTTTACAAATGTTTAATATTTTTAGTGCTTTTGATTATTTAATAAGATATTTTTATTCATACTTGATTTGGTAATCAAAGTTGTTATATCTATCTCCCTAACACCTTGGAAAGAAACTTAGTTACAAAATTATCATATTTCCTAAAATTATTCATTTTGATATTTTTTTGTTACTATGTAAATATAAATCTCATCTTGTGTGATGTTTTCATCACTTTCATTTAATTATGTTACATTACTTCAATTTTTCTCCTTTTAGCTTCACCTTATATGTGGCAAACTTATATAAAATGCTTCATTTTTATTTATGCTTCTTTCCTTTAGTATCTCATTGTATTTAAAAAACTAGTTCCAATTGAGAAGAAACAAATGCAGTTCGTCTCATCTTGAAATGCTTTATCAAGTGAATTTTTATTTTTATTTTTTAAAATAATTTATTTTCTAAGGTTTCAACATTCTTTATAAGATATTTCTAATCCTACCTAATTTGATGATTCAGAATGTTTTACTCGATCGCTTTAGTATCAAAGAATATGACTTTCAAATACTATTTAACTCATTAATTTAAAAATTTTATTTAGGCTTGGTTATATTTTTATGTACTTTTATAGGTACTCTTTTATGTGATCATTATATTACGTTAATTTTGTTGTGTTACTATTAATAAATTTATCTCATATTATTATTGAAATATATTTAAATGATAAAAAGTAATAAATTATTTTTATTTTTTTCACTTTGGTAATGTGCCATAAATCCAAGCAAGTTCTGATTGGGATGAAACTAATTTGGTTAGACTTATCTTGAAGAGCTCTATCAAATTAAATATTTATTTTTTTTAAATTTTCAAATATTTTATTTTCTTGATATTTTAAATGTTTTATAAGATATTTTTATTCTCCTTAATGTCAGAATCGTGAATGTTACACTCAATCTCCTAAATAGCTTGGAATGTAGTTTTCCGACACAATTTATCTTATTTCTTGAAATGCTTCACTTTGATTTAGCTACAACACTATCAATCTCTAATTCTCAGGTCATGTGATATTTATATTGCTTAATTTAGTTCTATTAAATTACTTCAATTAATTTGTCATTCTATCGTAGTTTATGTTTTCTTTATATTAAAGTAAAAAATTTATTTATGCATATTTTCTTTGGTAACTCATAGTAATTCCAAAAAAGATAAAATTGACACAAAACAAATGTCATTGCACTTGTTTCGTGGAGCTCCACCCAATTAAATCATAATTTTTTCTAAATATTTTATTTTATAAGACTTTTATATTCTTTTGATTTGGATATGTCACAAAGCTTCAATTGAACTTACTTCAACATTATTATATATTTATAATTTTAGAAGAATACTTTTTTATTATGCGTATTGTTCTTTGAAATTCAATGAAATTCCAATTGAAGTATATTCAAGATAAAAGAAGTATCATTAGACTTAAGTTGGTTGACTTTATCTAATTAAAAATTTATTTTTAAATTATAAATTTCTTATTTTCCATGATTGTTGTATATTTTAAAAAAATTTAATTTGTATTTAATAAGAGGATCGAGGAAATTATTCTTGATCTTCGAAGTATCTTTGAATTAAACGTTGCCTTATAACTTATCCCATATCTTTAATGTTTTCACTTTTAATTTTGTTAAATTACCATTAAACTAAAATTCTCCTCTTATGTCACATTTTCATCCCTTGAATTTTATTATATTACATTTCTTTAATTTTATAATTTATAATTATTTCCAATGAGGTCTCACCAAAGTGTAACAAAACCAACTAGTTTAATTTTGAGGAGCTCGATCCAACTAAATATTTATTTTTATATTTTTTTTACAACTTTCTTTTCTATAGTTGTTGGCTCGATTTACAAAATATTTTGATTTGTACATTATTCAATGATTAATGATGTAACACTTGATCCTCTTAGAATACTATAATGCAATGCAAAATTCTTGTACAATTTATGTTCTTTTCTAGAATTTTTTTGTTTTGATTTTGTTATATTGCTATGAAACTCCATTACTTAGTTGGTGTGATGTTTACATCACTATGATTAAGATATATTAAATTTGCTCAATTCATATAATTTCATCATTAATATATATTTACTTTTTGTTAACATAATGATTTTTTATGCCTTATTTTTACTTATTTTGTAATTCATAGTAATTCTTTATGAGTTCTAACAGAAAAGAAACAAATGTCATTGGACTAATGTTTATGAGTTATATCCTTCTGAATATTTCACTTTGTAGAGTATTGGCACCCTTTATGTGACATTTTGATTAGCACTTATTTTAGCAATTCAGTAAGTTACTCTTAATCTACTTAGCATCACAGAATGCAACCTTTCATACATATTGTCATTTCTTCAAATTTCTTACTTTGATTTGGTTATGTTCCTCATTTCTGAAAATCTCCAGTTGCTTGGGCTTTAGATCATTTTAATTTGGTTATATTACCCTACTTCAACTTATCTCATTCCAACTTTAATAAATATTTTTTAGAAATGTAAATAAGAATTTACTATCAGTTTAATTTGGTAATTCAACATTATTCCAAATGTTATTCTATTGAGACGAAATAATGGTCATTGAACTAGTCTAAAAGAGTATTACCAAAAGAAATTTATTAATTCCAAACAAGGTCTAATAGAGACGAAAAAAATATCATTTGACTCATCTTAATGATCTTTATAAATTAAATATTCACTTTTACATTTTAAAATATTTATATTGTAGAGAATTGGAATTCTTTATGAGACCTTTAAATTTATACTTGATTCGATGACAAAAAATGTTATACATGATCCCCAATATTTCGGAATGCAACTTTCTCGTACAACCTATCTAATTTCTTCTTATTTTTTTACTTAGATTTGGTTCTATTTTGAACTTTCTCTAAATCTCCAATTGTGTGGCATTTATTCAATTTAATTTAGTTATATTATAATAATTCATTTTATCTCATTTCACTTTTATAATAAATTTTTCCTAATATTAAAAAATAATATTTTATTATAGTTTATGCTAATTTCATTTGGTATTTCATAGTAATTCAAAATGAGAACTAATGAAAATTAAACAAATATTATTAGACTCATCACAAGCAACTCAATCTAATTAAATATTCTTTTTTATATTTTTAAGTACTTTTTTCTAATGTTTTAGAAGGCTATTTGAGATATTTAAATTCATATTTGATTTTACTTCAACAACACTATGCTTAGTCTACTTAGTATCTTAGAATGCATGTTCCAAAAAAATTTATCCACTCACTTAAAATCTTTTAGTTTCTTTTTTATAATATTATGTAACTCCAAAACTCTTCAAGTTTTATGTTTATATCATTTTCATTTAGTCACATTCAATTGGTTGAATTTCTTTTATTCATGATTATATACATATATATTCTTCATTATAAAAATAATAATTTATTACTATTTATGTTTAGCTTTTTTGGAATTTCATTGTAACTCTAATAGAGGTTAATTCAAGTTGAAACAAACTTTGTCGAACTTATTTTGACCAGCACTATCAAGTTTTATATATTTATAATATACTGAATTTTGAATTTTATTTTAAAAAATTGTATAACTCTAAATCTCGTTTCATGTGACATTTACATCACTATGATTTGGACACATTCCAATTGTTCAATTTATCTCATTTTTAGGTTTATTATATTTAAACTTAATATTAAGATAATAATATATTATTCATTTTTTATTTCTTGTTTATTTTATAGTATTTCCAAATGAGGATCAATATAGAATAGACAAATGTCATTTGACCCTTCATCTTAATCTCTATCCATTTTAATATTATTTTTAAGATGTAAAACTTTTTATTTTGATGCATACCTAAGTTGATGACAATTGACGTTATACCCAATCCTCTAAGTATTTTAGATTGTAACTTTCTAATATAATTTATCTCATTTTTTTTAACTAATTTTGTTAAATTACTATGTAGCCCTTAGTCTCTATCATGAGGTTGTTGCATTGTATTAATTTAATTGTATTACATTACTTCAATTTGTCTCATTATAGCTCTAATATATATTTTCTTTTCATTAAAATAATACCATACTAATATTTATGCTTATTTATTTTTGAAAAACACAATAGCTCAAAATGAGATTCAACATAAACAAACAAAGTAGTTGGACTTGCTTTCAAGAGCTCTATCTAATTAAATAATCTTTTTTATATTTTTTAAAATATTTCTAGTTTCAATAATTTTGGCATCTTTATGAGATATTTTCATTTGTAACCAATTTAACAAATGTGGATATTATTCTTGATCCCCTTAGTATCTTGGAAATTAACTTTCCCATGAAACCTATCTCAATTTTTCAAATTCGTCACTTTCATCTTGTTATATCACAATGTGAAATAATTCACTTTTTGCTTGACCTTTTCATCACTTTAATTTTCTTATGTTATATTTCTTCAATTATTCATATTTATACTTTAATTTACATAGTTGATTATTATTAAAAAAATAATTTATTTTTTTGTAAGCTTAATTAATTTAGAAACTAAAAAAAATTAAAAAATGAGGTCTGATTGAGAAGAAAAAATACTGTTGGAATAGTCTGAATAATTTTATTAAAATAAATATTCATCTTTATATTTGTAAATATTATTATTTTGAAGGTTTTTGCATACATTACGAGATATTGTGATTTGTAACATATTTAACAATCAAGGATGTTACACTCAAACCCTTAGTATCTTGGGTGCAACTTTTCCATACAATTTAGCTCAATTGTTCAACTAATTGTTATTCATTTGGTTGTATAAGTATGGAACTCTACCTTTTTTATTGTGTGACCTTTATATCACCTTGATTTTATTATACTATATTTCCTTAATTTATCTTATTAAAAATATAATATAAATTTAATTATTTTTCAAAAAATAATTTTTTTTGTTGTTATTATATTTTGTAAATGACATTAAATCTATTCAAGTGTCAATGTTGAAAAAAATAAACGTCGTTGGACTCATCTCAACTGATTTAACGATCTAATTTAATGATCAAGAATGTCACAATTGATGTTCATTCCATTATTGAATGTAATTTTCTTGTACAATTTATCTTAATTCTTCAATTATTTAGCTTTGAAATGGTAAAAATAATATGTTTTATTTTTAAATTTGCTCCTACGTTACTTCATTTTATCACATTTAGCATTAACATATATTTACTCAATATTTAAATTATTATTTGTAATTTTTTTGCTTTTTGTTTTGTTAGTTTACTATGATTTCAAAAAGGGTTTTAACTGATAAAAACACAATTTTCATTTGACTAATCACTTCAAGCTTCATGCAATTATACTTTAATTTTTTAAATTTTTAAATTTTTATTTTATAGGCATTTTGCATGCTTTACAAGTCATTTAATTTTATTTGAGATTTAACAATCGAGGATTTTACAATCAATCTTCTTTGCACCTCAAAATTCATGTTTATCAGACAAATTATCTTATTTCTATAATTTATAATTATTTATGGTTCAATATTTAATTAATTAATAATAATTTAAAAGTGAGATTTGTTGGTGAAGAATCAATTATCCTTGACCCATGACCATGAGCTCTATCCATTTAAATGTTTATTTTATATTTTCAAATATTTTATATTCTAGAGTTTCTACATGCTTTATAAGGCTTTTGTATTCTACTAAATTTGATGATCTAACATGTTAAACTCAATCTTTTTAGTGTCTTAAAATACAATTTTTATATACAATTAATCTTATTTATTAAAATAATTTTTTTATTATGTTATATTACTATATAACTTTAAATCTCATGAGCTGCAACTTTTATATCTCTTTTATTTAGATATATTATAAAGCTCCAATTTATCTCATTTCACCATTAATATATACTTATTTAATATTAAAATCATAATTGTTTTTGTTTTTTATTGATATCTTCCTTGATTATATGTAGTAAATATTTATGCTTATCGAGAATGTTATCCTCGAACAGCTTAGTATCTTGAAATGCAAATTTTTTATATGGCACATCTCATTTCTTTAGATTTTTAAATTTAATTTCGTTGTATTGCATAGTTTATCTAAATCTCATATCATGTAACCTTTACAACACATAGAAGTGGTAATATAATATTGCTTCAATTTATAATATTCAAAGTTCTTTAACATATTTCAATAATATTAAAATGACAATTTACTATTACTTATTTTTATTTTATTTGGCAATTCATAAAAATTTTCAATGTGTTCTTATCAAAGTAAAACAAATGTCATTAGAATCCAGTCAACTTGCCCTTTCCAATTAAATATTTATTATTGTATTTTTGAGAATTTTTTATACATTTACCTTGGTTTAATAGATTTTTTTTATTCATATAAGTTTTAGAAATCAAGGATATTTGACTCAATTTTCTCAGTATTCTAGAATAAATCATACTATAAAATTTACCTCCTTTCATTAATGCTTTTCTTTTATTTGGTTTTTATATTTATATTACTAAATCTCCTCTAATGTGGCTTTTACAAAATTTTGATTTGGTAATATTACATTGCATTAATTTAATTTATTTCATTTTATATTTACTTAATATTAAAATAACAATTATTATTATTATTATTATTTGTACTTACTTTTGTAATTCACAAAAATGTTAAACAAGGTCCAATCTAGGCCCAAAAAATTAACTTTCAAACATCATAAAAAGATTTAGGCAAATAATTCTTGAATTTAAAATTTTATTACATTTTATTTTTTGTGGGTCATGTCGTGCTTCATGAGGTATTTTGATTTAGAGTAATTAGTGATAGAGTATCTTATACTGGACCATCTTGGTAACTTTTAACTATATTGTCTTATTTCTTCAATGTTTAGCTTCGTTTTGGTTATATCACTACCTAAATCTAAATCTCCTCTCATGTGAACTATTTGTCACTTTGATTTGCTAAACTACTTTGCATCAATTTATCTAATTTTAGATTTAATAAATATTTAGTTAATATGGAAATAATTATTTTTTTTAATACTATTTTACTTTAGTAAATCACAACAATCTTAAATATCCTTTGATAGAAGTGAAACAAATGTTTTTAATGTCATCTAAATGGACTTTATCCATTTACATATTTTTTTATTTTTTAAATATTTATTTTCTTTTGTATTGGCTTATTTTAAGAAAAAATTTTATTCATAGCTGATACGACAATAAAGAACTTTACACTCATTCTCTAAATATCCACAAAGTCAATTATCCCATGCGCATTATCCCATTTCCTCATATTTTTTACATTTAGTTTTTTAATATTATTATGTGTCTCTCCATCTCCTCTCATGTTATCATTACATGAGTTTCATTTTTTGTTATGACTTTTTTTGAATTTTTTTCATTTTTTTTTAATAAAAAATTAGTTAATATAAAAAAAATAATTGATTTTCTGTTGTTATTTATATTCGTAATTGTTATTAATTCTAAACTATGTCTCATTGAGACAAAACAATTGCAATTAAGCTCATGTCAACAAGCTCTATCAAATGAAATATTTATTTTTAAAAATTCAATATCTTAATTTCTAATATTTTTATATGCTTTTTGGGATAGTTTTATTTTTATTTGATTTCATAATCATATATATTACTCTGGATCTCATTATTACCTTGGAATGTAATTTTGTAGAATAATTTATCTCATTTTTTAAAATCTTTTTCCTTGATTCCATTAAATTATATTGTAATGGTAAAGCTCATCTCATGTATCATTTATGCGCTCTTCATTTGGTTATATTACTTTTCTTCAATATATTTTATTTCCATTTTAATATGTATTTACTTAATCTGAAAGTATAAATTTTTTATTTAATTTATTTCATCAAATTTCTTAATTTAACTTAGTAATATTATAATTTCAATTAATTTCTCTTCTCATGTGACATTTACATTGCCTTAACTCTGTGATATAACAATCTTTAAATTTATCATATTTATTTTGTTATTTTGTATTGACTTGTAATTAAAATGGTAATTTATTATTTTTTGCGTTGATTTATTTTGCTAATTTTTAGCTAATATAAATGATTTTTAATTAAGATAGGACAAATGTTATTGGACAAAACTCAATATGCTCTATTAAATTAAGTATTCTTGTTTTATATAATTTAAAATATTATTTCCCTTACAATATTTGTATGATTTGCCATATATTTTTATACATGCTTATTACCTAGCTTTCATTTTTGTTAACATACTTTTACTTAATATTAGAATAATAATTTATTACAATTTTTCTAATTTGGATTATTAATTTATAATAATTCAAAACTTTGTCTATTTAAGCCAAAGAAAACTACGTTACTAAAGCCTTAGTGAGCTTTATCAAACTACATGTTCATTTTTATATTTTTCAATTAATCTCAAGATTTTAGCATGGTTTATAAGACATTTTTTTGTACATGATTTGAGGAACAAGGATATTTTAGTTTAACACCTTAATTTCATGGAATACTACTTTCTTGTACAATTTATTTCATTTCTTAGAATTGTTTGCATTGAATTTCTTATAGTACTATCTAAAATCTAAATCTCCTCTCCACAAACTTTCAATTTTCTTTAATTTTATTATACTACAATGCTTCAATTAATCTTGTTTTAGTTTTGACATAAAATTACTTAATATTAAAATAATGAATTACTAGTTATGTTTATTGAATATACATTTTCTTAAAATTAAAATAATAAGTTAATATTAAATTATTTTTTCTCATAGCAATTTGTAGTAATTCGAAATAAACTCTAATCTTGACATAAATATGTCTTTAGATTCATTTCAATGAGTTCTACCCTAATAAATAATAAATTTTAAATGTTATAATATGTTATTTTGTAATATATTGACATTCTTTTTCGGATATTTTGTTTCATAGTTGAATTGATGATTTAGAATGTTACACTTGATCTTCATATTATCTCAGAATGATATGTCCCTTAACAATTTATCTCATCTATTTAGATTTTACTATTTTTTAGTTTCACGTTCAAGGATTTTACAGTAAGTCACCTTACTTTCTTGGATTATTTACTTCTTGTACAATTTATATCAATTTTTTTTAAATAGATTTTTTTTTACCATTATGAACCTTATTTTTTTTCTTACATGACCATTACATTACTTTGATTTTGTTTTATTGTAAAACTTCAACCCAATTTATTTAAGTTTTATCATATAATTACTTACTATTAAAATAACAATTTATTTTTCTTTATGTTTATTTAATTTAGAATTTTCTAATAATATCAAACAAGTTCAGATCAAGACAAAACAAATATCATTGGTCTCAACTCGAAAAGCACTATCTGGTTACATATTCATTTATTAAATGACATTGCTTCATTTTATGTCATTTCAATTTCCTATATATGGACTAAATATTAAAGTAAAGAATTATTATTTATGTTAATTTACATACCAATTTCTAGCAATTCCAAACATGGTCAAATGGAGATGAAACAAATGTCTTTGACTCATTTCAATTTGTTCCATCAAATTATATATATATATAACATATAGAACTTTTGGCACACTATACTAGATATTTTGATTCATACCTAATTTTATAACTAAAGGCATTATACTCTTCCCTTTAGTATCTTGAAATCTAATCATTCTGCTCAATTTCCTTTATTTATTAAAATTTTTTGTACTTTGGATGTACTACTTTACTTTGATTTGTTTCATTTTTAAGATATATATAAATACTTAACAATAAGGTAATCATTTACTATTATTTTATTATTTAATTTTTTTACTCTAAGCTATTTCAAACAAGTCTCAATCGTGACATGGTGAATGCTACTGGGCTCGTTATAACGACCTTAATCCCATTAATTATTCATTTTTTAATTTGTGGTTTTTTTAATGTTTTGGAAAATTTATTATTCATCTAGATTTATACGTATTTTAATTGTTGAAGATTTTACACATGAGTTTCTTAACATCCTTCAATGAAATTATGTTGTACAATTTATCTCAATTATTCCAATATTTTACTTTAATTTTGTTATCTCACTATGTAACAATAATTCAGAATTCATGTGACCTTTAAATAGCCTTAATTTTGCTATATTAACAATCTAGGAACATCAAACATTAGCACAAAAGCCAACTCCGGATATCATCACACCAATTCTACTAGTTTATCGTTGAAAACTTAGATAAAACATTGTGTCAAAAAGTGGTTAAAACAAGTTTTTTTGGAATTTTCCCTTCCTATCATTGTCCAGAACCATTTTTCTTTATCATGCTACAAATAAAAAGTCATTGCCACAACCTGAGCCTACCCCCATGTCCATGCGAGCAGAGTTGGCAAGAGAATATCGCTAATCTACTTGACCATCATTGACGTATTAGCCATGATGATCCATTTGATTTGCTCCAACCTGTAATGATCCACAACAACCAACCATTCCTCACTAAACCATGCTACTCTACCTGATCCATGCTTAGTAAAAAATTAGACCAATAACGCCCCTCAAGCCGCATGTCCTACCACTTTATCACACACTGTTTCATCGATCGCTTTTTTGTTTCTTTCTATTGCCTTCACTTAAAATTCACGATCATTTATGAATTACTTAATTAAATTAATTTTGTATATTTTTTAAATTTTTTTTTTAAATTAAATTAGAAATGAACTTTTGAGGTCACTATAAAGAAGGATGTTGAACTTGTTAAAAAAAAGATGAAAATGATTGAATGAAAATTTCTTTTATTTTTATGTTTTTATCTTTGTGAGAAAAGTGTGTGCCTCAATAATAACTAGAGGGATTCAAACCACACCTGTAAGAGACAAGGATCCAAGGCGAGAGACTTCCATAATGTGAGCTGACAAGTAAAGCCTTATAAGAGATTAAGATCAATAGTGTGAGACCTTCTATCGAGAAAGCCGTTAACTAAACAAATTCATGCTTCCTCGAATATCAACATCATCATCAAAAAAGTGTGCTCTCTCAGTAAGCTTATTTTCAATGTAATAACATAAAGCTAGATTACTTTTTTTATTAAAGCACTCACAAAGACTCTGTTATAAATTCTTTATTTTATACGGGTGTTTCTGGATGTGACAAAATCAACTTTATAGTATTTTATGTTCGATGCTTATAGTGTTGTCACTTGCTGAACATAGCAATTCATGCCACAACATTAGAATATCAATCTTTTAATAGATCTAAACTAATATACATGCCTCTTAACTTTCATTAATTAATAATATCCTTCTATATTTCTTAAAAATTTGATTGACATCTTCAATATTGTGGGGTCACAATTAGACCCCAATAGATGTTCCTAATTTATTCTAGATTGACTTTGGTTTTAGTGAATAAAAGTTTTTGTTAAACAAAGTTCTTTTGTTTATTGTATTTAACTTTGGTATTAGAGAATATTATTTTCAATTAAAAAAGATAAAAAATTCTTCTTCCCCTAGTGTACCCTTTAAATAACATTGGCTAATATTATATAAACTTTATCTTAAGAGTTGGTGCAAAAGTAGTAGTACAATCTCCCATTATCTTTCTTAAAATTATGTGGTTCTCTATAGAAGGGTCTTTGGCATATTAGTGAACCTGATCACTTGTCATTTGCATTGAAGCACACCCAATCTTAACTTTTGTGACTATAATAAACTAGTAAATGACCACATGATCTAGTAAATCATATCAAATGGCCAATAAAAGATAAGAATAAATCTAAAGCTAAAGAAAATGTAAAACAAGACACCATGCAAAAAGTATACCAATAAATAAGAAAAAAATGTTCTTAAACTTACATTATGAATTAAATCCTTCAAGAGACTGGGATAATAAGAAAAAAAGTGTCACCTCCATTGTTCTATAAAAATAAAAACTTAAGAGAGATATGAGAACAAAAAAGACAAGATTATTCTTATGAATCTGACAAAGATATCTAGAAAAGAATTCATGACCATAAAAGAGAAGCTAAGCCTTCAAATGAGTCAAACAAAAATGATGATCTTCTTATTTTTGGTGAGGAGGAATGACTTAGGAGTTCTCAAGATCTAAGGCATATGCAAAATGTGAAATTGAATGCTAAGACTTTTAGTGGTAGTTTTTGTCCAAAGGATTACATAGATTGTAGGCTAGAAGCAATGATTGCTTTAATTAGCACCAAATTAATAAGTAAAGAAAGTACAATTTAATTAAGTTTAAATACGTTAGCACCTCTTATAGGTTCCTTAGAAATATGAACCAATAATATTCTAGCAATAATGAAGAGGTTATCAAACTTGGGGAATCCTAGAGGTTGCATTATACAATAGCTTTGCTCTAATAACCTATAATACAAAAATGTTAGATAAATATCAAAGTTTTTTCTTAAGGTGGTAGATTTGTTGAGGAGTACATTAATTATTTTAGGTAAACTAAACTTACGTAAGATATACATAAAACTAAATATGTAGCACTCCCCTACTTTAGGGTAGGTTTAAAAGAGTACATAAAGGCTAAGCTTAACTTAATAATATGACTATGTTAAAGAAAATTTATCACATAACTAAAATTATTAAAAAAATAGAACTTCTTATTTTTAGAGAAATAATGGCCTAAACCCTCTAAAGGCCCGAATGAACATTTATCAACAAATTCTTACTTGCACTTTATCTACCCAATCCTCCATACTTTTTGAACCTCCTAAACTAAAACAACCATTTACTTTTTCATGTTATTTTTCATGCCTACCGAACCAATCTAGCATTACTTATTTATAATGACATAAAAAGGGAGATTTAGTTAGTAATTGTATAAAAAGGTTCATGATTATGGACTAAAAATTGTGTAAATGAAAAAGAAGAGTTAGAATAAGAATAAAACATAGCACTACATAACGAAGCTAAGCAAGAATTAGAAAATTTGATAAATTTAGTTGTTTTCCTTGCTAACTGTACACCCACGATCCCAACACTACAATAGAATTGAGGTACACGAACATCTTTAACACCAACAAAAAAATCAAGGAACAATCCTGTAACTTGAGAAGTAAAATTTACTAGTTATTTTTGGAAGACCTTATGTCTTTCTTTATTGACTGGTCTAAACATTTCTTTAACCAACCACCCAAAAATGGATCGACAAATGAAAGTAATAACTCTTAGAATAGGAAAATTTTATTATAGCATGATTGGCAAAAAACCAAAGCTTTGCAATAATACTATCAATAATAATATTGGTGTAAATCCCTTCAAAATGTCTCATGGTTATAAGTTAAGGTCTCCCATTTATCTTTTTTATTTATCAATGCACATTTATAATTTTATCTTTACCATTTTCTTTTCCTCTCATAAAATTATATCTAAAAAAAGTTAATCAAAGTAATAAAAGTTACAAGAATTATGAAATCATTAAAGAAAAGGTTCGAGAGTTCCAAAAAGAAGTCTAATTTATGATTAGAATTATGTTAGAATAGTATTTTTTAAGAGCTTAAAACAACTTAAAAATTTTTGAAGCTATCCTTTTTAAGGTTATTTAAAAATTTTGAACAAATGCATATGTGTTCGGTTTGCTAGAAGAGTATAACATTAGTGCATTTTATAAAATTTGTGATTTATCTCCAATAGGATGCTACATCAAATACCTAATGAGCTATGTGAGCCATAGTCTCCTATGTTAGGTGAACACATTAATACAGGCTACACTAGTTTTGAGACTAAGGATAATATGGAGAAACTTTTTGACCAAGAGAAAATTCTAGGCAATGATTGCAAACCTAGAAAATTTTTAGTTCATTGCAAGAGCAAGCCTCTGATTAAGAACTCCTAACTTACCTAAGGTGACCTACACTATATCATATTGCACTTATTAGAGCACTATTATATTAACTACCATAATGCCATCAAGCTAAGCAACCTCCCCTTAAATAGGATGACATTAGTGCATATAATATCAACTCACAGGAATGAGCTTGCTGGCATTACACTAGTTATATTTGTGCACTAGTACAAAATTTGATAAAAATTATGTTAAAAAAGCATAAAATTAAGTTCTTTTTCTTTTTTTTCTAGTACTAGTCATTTCTCTCAACCTATTGTCATCATGTCATTGTTAAAACCCATCAGCATCACCCAACTACACCACTCACCCATATGACCTAGTTTGACCCTAGAACATGATTGATTCCTCAACCCACATCGATCAATTTCCTAAGATGAGCTACTTAATATGCTTCGATCATCGATGTCCCAAGTCAAGTAGGGGGTCCTCCATGACCCGCTTTATCCTACCTTGCCATCGTCAGCCCAAAAATAAAATTGATAGCTCCACCTACATTGCTCACTTCACTATTCCACTACTTATCGTTACCATCATCTAAAATCAATCGCTAGTTTGGTAGCTATTAATTGAACTAAATTTGTAGTTGTTTTTATTTTTCTTAAAAAAATTACTTATGAACCTTTGAAGTCCCTACAAATAGGGATGTTCAACATTTTTCAAAGAAAATAAAAATTTCTTTTATTTATTTATTTTTATCATTTTAAGCAAAGTGTGTTTCTCAAAGTGTAGTTAGAGAGATCCTAACATCCCATATGAGGGATCAAAGGTAAGACAATCTATTAGGAAAGCTAAAAACAAAACCTGTGTGAGACACATGTAACAAAAGTGAGAAACCTTCATTTAGGATTGTTAGTTATTAAAAATATTTAACACTTGTGCTTACACCTACATTGTCATAAAAAAGATGCACACTTTAAGGAACATGTATATTCTTAGTAGTAATCTAAAGTTTGACTTGATCTTTTTTATTGAGGCATTCCATATAGAATTTACCTTAAATTTTATATTTTATGTTTGTGAAATTGGATATGAAAAAAATTACTTTATTGAACTTTTTATTCGCTTAATTTGTTGTCACCAACTCAACTTAATAAGCAATGTTAATACTTTAGAATGCTAACACTTGAATTGTTCTCAAATACAACACACAACATGAACCCTTAATTAGTGCATACTATCTTTTTATATTCCATAATAATTTATTAACTAGTGTTACAGACTGTAAATTAAACTATAGTAGAAGTTTAAACTTTCCCTACACTTATTACAGTACTTCAACTTATCTTATTTTAGATTTAATATATATTTATTTATTATTTAAATAATTATTTTTTATTTATTCTAATTTCTTTTGTTAATTTATAAAAATTGAAAACATAACCTATTCAGTATGAGTAACAAAGTTTGTTAGATTCGTCTCAACCAATATTTTCCAATTAAATATGCAATTTTACTTTTAAAAACCTTATTTTCAAGGGTTTTGAAAATTGTTATTATTTTTTCTTATTAATAATTGATTTAATGATCTGTGGTGTTCAACTTAATCTTATTATTATTTTGGATTATAGCTTTTCTAATAATTTTCTTGTTTCCTAAAACTTTTAAAAACTATGACCTCTATTTCTCCTCTCATGGGAGCTTTAGGATATATTGATTTAATTATATTATATTCCTTCAATTTATCTCATTCCAATTGTACTATAAGTTTACTTATTATTAAAATATTTATTTACTTTTATTATACTTATATGATTTTGTAATTCATAGTAATTCAAATTGTGGTTTGATTGATGTGAAACAATTTTGGATTCCTTTTGACAAGTTTAATCTTATTAAATATCACTATTGATATTTTATATATTTTCTAGTAATGATTTTGCTATTCTTTTAAATACTTTTTCATCAATTTTTTATTTGATGATCATGGATGTTGCACTTAATCTCCTTAATATCTTGGAATATACCTTTTCTATAAAAATTATCATAGTTTAGCTTTAATATATATTTACCTAATATTAAAATAATAATTAATTATTATAAAATCTTGTTAACTTTTTTAGTTCATAGTAATTTGCAATGAGGTTCTATCAAGATGAAATAGAGTCAATAGAAAGGCCCATGCATGATCTATCCAATTAAAACTTTATTTTTTTAATTTTTAAATGTTTTATATTAAATTAATTTTGTATGTTCGACATAACCTTTTGTGAAACTTAATTTGGTGGGTCAAGGATGTTGTAATTAATCTCCTTAATATCCTGGAATGTAACTTTCATATATAATTTATCTCATTTTAAATATAATATTTATTTACAAAAAAATATTATTTATTATTTTTTAGTTATTTTTTCAATTTGTAGTAATTCAAAACATAGTTCTATTGAAAGAAAATAAATTCCATTGGACTTATATCAGCAAAATATATCGATTAAATACACATTTTAAAAACATTAAATATTTTATATTCTAAGGTCATTATGCACATTACAAGGCTTTTTTATTCATATTTTATTTCTTTTTTTAGGATATTACACCCAATCTTCTGAGGATATTGGAATGTAGTGTTCCTTATAATTTATCTCATTTACTTTATCATTTTCATTTATTTGGTTACATTACCCATTTAATTCTAGATCTCATCTCATGTATTATTTACAATACTTTTATTTTGATAGAATACATTACTTACACATTGATCATTTTAGCTTTTTTATATAATTAATTAATGTCAAAAGAAAAATTTACTAACATTTTTGTTTATTTAATTTCTTAAATTATTGTAATTTTGGATGAGAACTGGTGAAGATGAAACAATAATAGTTTGAACAACCTACACAAGCACTATCCAAAAAAATATTAATTTTTCAATGTTTCGAAATATTCATTCTTTAATGGGCTTGTCATGCATTATTAGATGTTTTGATTTGTACTTAACTTTGCTGTTAAAGATGTTGCACTTGATCTCTTTGTTATCATGGAAATAATATGATCTTAACATTTATCTGATTTCAACTTTCATATATATGTACTTAATTTAAAAATAATCATTTATTATTATTATCTATGCTTATTTAGTTTCATAAGTCATTATAATTCCAGATGATTTTTGACGATGATGAAATAAAGTTTATTGACTCATCTTAACGAGTTTTATAAAACTGAAAAGGATATTTACATCTTTAATTGTTTTATTTTCTAGTTTATTACATGATTTATGTTGTTTTTTTTGTTTTTACCTAATTTGATGATTGATGATGTTACATTGAATCTCCTTAGTATCTCGAACGTACGTTTTCTTATACGAAATTTATCATATTTTGACTTATTTTATTACTTAATTTATTTAAATTACTATGAAACTCTATATCATTTCATGCATGAACATTACATAGATTTGCATAGAGATATTAAATTCCTTTAATTTATTTCATTTCAACCTTAATGCATGTTTCCCTTAAAAAAGTAATAACTTATCATTTTTTATGATTATTTAATTCGGTAATTAATTATAATTAATTAGAAACGAGGCCACATTGTGATGATGTAAATGTCATTAGAATCCATACAATAAACACCATAAAACAAAGTATTCACTTTTGTCTTTTAAATTATTTTTATTAATTTTGCACTCCTTACTAATTTTTCTATTCATTGCAACATTCATGATTATGGGTGTTACCCTCAATCTCCCAACTATCTTAGAATTAAACTTTCTTGAATAATTTTTAACATTTTTATAATTGTTTTTATTTGTTTTTATTATATTTCTATTTTACTCTAAACCTATTATTTTGCAACATTTAGATGTTCTTGATTTGGATATACCATATTGATTAAATTTATGTCATTTTAATGCTAAATTAAATTTACATAATATATAGATGTTGTTTATTATTATTTAGTTTTATTTACTTTGGTCATTTATAATATTTTCCAATGATGCACAATTAAGACAAAGCAAACATCATTTTGTCTCATCTCCAAAAGAGTTTTTTCTAATACAAACTTCATTTTTATTTTTCCCAATGTTTTACTTTCTAGGATTGTAGAATGCTTTAAAAGAAATTTCAATTCATACTAAATTTACTAATTAAGAATGTCACATTTTATCTCTTTAATATCTTTGAATTCAAATTTTCTATACAATTTATCTCATCTCTTAATAATTTTTTTGTTTGATTTAGTTAAGTGAACTTCCTTCAATTTATCTCACTCAAACTTTAATTTATTAATTCCCTTAATATTTAAAAAATATTTTATTTTTTTATTATTGTTTATTTATTTTTGTAATTTGCTCTGCACATAGAAAGGTCCGATCATAATGAGAAAAAAAAGCTTTTGGACTTGTTTGGACACACTTGTGTAAGTCATTATTTTATTTGTTAAAATTTTTAACTTTGTGTCTTTTAAATTACTATAAAACTTTAAATCTCTTCTTTGTTGACATTTATTTTTCCTAGACTTTATTGTAGCGCATTACATCAATTTATCTCCATCAATTTTAATATATGTTTACTTAATAATAAAATAATAAATTTCTACTAATTTAGCTTATGATTTAAGAATTTTATTTTCTTTTGCTTTTTAATCCTATATGAGACTTTCAATTTGTACCTTCTTTGGTCTTAAAATGCAATTTTTTTTATAAATTTATCCAATGTATTGAAATTTTTTTGATTGACTTGCTTAAATTATAATGTGTCTAAAAATCTTCCATCATGTGACCTTTACATGATAGTGATTTTATTATGTTACATTTCCTTATGGAACCTAATTTCATATTTATTATATATTTACTTATGATTAAAAAATAAATTTATTAACACTCATATGTATTTGCTTTGAAAATTAATGTATACTAAAAATGTGGTCAAATCAAGATAAAATAAATGTTGTTATGCTCTCCTCTATGATCCATATCCACTTAATTGTACATATTTATAATTTAATTTTTTTAATGATTTGTACCATTCTTGACACATTCCAATTCATAATTAATTTAATGATAGAAAAAGTTGCACCTAATCTTATTAGTATCTTGGAATATAATAACCCAATAAAATTTATCATATTTCTCAAATTGCTTTATTCTAACTTGCTTAAATTATCATTTAACTCTAAATCTCACATCATCTTAACTTAATATTATTTCAATTTTTTTGTATTATCTCAATAAATCTAATTGATACTTAAATATACATTTACTTAATATTTAAAAGTAATTTTGATATTAGTTTTGCTTAATAAATTTGCTAGTTCGTAATAATTCCCATTGAGATAAGATCACGATAAAAAGAATGTTGTTCAACTTGTCAAGATGATTTATATCCAACTATATATATATAAATATAAATATATATATATATATAATTTGTTTTTAATGATTCGAAAGATTCATCAAAGATTTTTTTTCACACCTTATTTGATGATTGATGATGTTAAAATTGAACTCCTTAGTTTTCTTGGAAGACGTGTTTAATTTGTAATTTATGTCTTTCTTAAACTTTTTTCAATTAGTTTTGTTACTACTAAGCACCATTTTCCATCCCAAGTGACTTGTACATAAGTTTGATTTAGTTGTATTATTTTCTTTTAATTGATATTATTTCTACTTTAAAATAGATTTTCTAATTGGTAAAATTATAAATTAATATTATTTGTGCTTATTTATATTACAATTGATAGAAATACCATAATTTTTATGGAGATGGAAAAAAGGTATTTAAACTTCTTTTTGTAAGCTCCATCCAATTAAATATTAAATTTATGTGTATAAATATTTTAATTTCACTATTTTATGCACATTATACATAATATCTCTATTCGCACTTGATTTGATTATATATGATGTTTCCCTCAATTTCCTTAGTACCTTTCAATACAGTAATCCCAAAAACATATCTTATTTCCTCAATTTCCTTTCTTATTTTGTTGAATACTATGTAACTCTTAATCTTCTCTAGTTTGACCTTTACAATACTTTGACTTGATTTTATCACAACACTTTATTTATCTTATTTGAACTTCAATATGTATTTCCTTTAACTCAAAATAATGATTCATTATTTTTTATTTTTTTTAGTTTAGTCCTTCGTTGTAATTTAACATGATGTTTCATAGACATGAAATAAACACTATTGACTTATCAAGATGAGCTTTATCCAATTAAATGCACCTTTTTTATTTTTAAATATTTCATTTTCTTGTTTTTTTAGTATGCTTTATATGCCATTTTTATTTGTGATTGAGTTTTTTGATTAAGGATGTTATACATGATCTTGTTAGTATTTTGAAATGCTACTTTCCTATATATTATATATATTATTTCATTAAATTTGGTTTACTTTAGCTAAGATATATTGCATTGTAACTCTAAATCACCAATAATGTCCTTTACATTGCTTTACTTTGTGAAAAAGGATGTTGCCCTCAATTTCAATAGTATATCTTGAGTGCAACTTTCATATATAATTCACCATAATTCTTCAATTCTTTTATGTTTGTTTTTTTATATTACGATGTAACTTTAAATCTCATTTTTTGTGACATTTATGATGCTTTGATTTCGATATATTGCTTTACAATAGCTTTTTTTATTTCTTCTTTAATATAAGTTTACTTTGTATTGAAATAATAAGTTATTATTATTTATTCTTGTTTATTTTAACAACTCATGGTAATTGAAAAGGAGACTATATCTGGATGAAACAATCATCTTTGGACTCACCACGAGTAGCTATATTCTATTTTCTTGGATTTTTACATTCTTTATGGGACTTTTTGATTTACACATAGTTTGATGGTCTAGGATTTCAGACGTGAAGTTCTAATTTTCCTAAAATGTTGCTTTCCAATATATGTTCTCTTTTCTTCAAATGTTTCACTTTGAAATAGATAAATTACTTTGCACATATTGATCTCCTCTAATGTGACCTTTGTATCATTTCTAATTTGTCAGATTATATTCCTTTAATTTGACTTTTGCTATAACAATATATATTTACTTAATATTAAATTAATATTTTTTTATTTAATTTTTTTATTTACCTTTCAAATTCATGATAATTCAAAATGAAGTTCAATTGAGATAAAAAAATGCATTAGGCTCCCCTTGAGACCTTTGTACTATTTAATAATCATTTTTATATTTCTAAATATTTTATTTGTAAGTGTTTTGGCTTGTTTGATGAGAAATTTTATTTGTATAACACTAATCATTAAGGATGTTACAAACCATCATGTAAGTATCTTGGAATATAGCACTCTAGCATTATTAATCTTATTTATTCAGAAGTTTTGCTTTGATTTTGTATGATTATTATGAATTTCTAATTATTCTCTTATGCAACTTTTGCATCTCATAGCTTTTATTATATGACATTCCCTTAATTTATGCCATCATTTGTTTAGTATATTTATTTATCTATTATTAAAATAATAAATTAATTTTTTTGGTTTAATTAATTTGGTTATTTGTGGTAACTCTAAAATGACTTCTAATGGAGACAAAACAAAGGTCATTAGACTCATGATAATAAGCTACTTAAAATAAAATATTTTTATTTATATTTTTTAAATATTGTATTTCTTAGAATTTTGGCAAACTTTACAAGATATTTTCATTCTTACCTAATTGACAATTAAAGATGTTAGAATTAATTTACTTAATATCTTGGAATGTAACTATCCTATAAGTTTATCTTACATTATGAATTTTTTAATTTTGTTATATTACAATGTAACTATGAATATCTTCTCGAGTGTCCCACATATTTCCTAAATTTGTTCTATTACATTGCGACAATTTATTTTCATCTAAACATTAATATAAATTTACTTAACATTAAATAATATTTTTTATTTTTTAAAGCTCATTTACTTTGAAATTTAAAACAATTCAATATTTGCTCCAATTTAATAATATATGTGATTAGACTTACCTCGAAGAGCTCTATTTAATTAAATATTGAGTTTTTTAAACTAAATCAAAGAGAAACTTTCTTAAAAATAAAATAAATTTCCATGAAAATATTATATATATATATTAAGAAGATTAAGCCTAAAGTTTTCTATCATGAAATCAAGCATGAATCAAAATATCTTATAAAATATGTCATAATTCTAAAAATTAAGTTAATTAATAATATAAAAATTAATTTTTAATAGGATAGAATTTACTTGGATGATTTTAACTACATTTGCTTCATCTCCAGAAGTTCTATTTTAGAATTTCTATCAATTATCAGAACAAATATGCATAAATAATAATAAATTAATATTTTAACATTACAATAAAATATTCTTAACCTTTAGAAAAATAAGTTGAGGCAAAGTAATAAAACTTAAATCATAATGATGTAAAGGTCATAATAGAAAAAAGTTAGAGTTTCATAATACTTTAACTAAATGAAGGAGAACATTTAATAAATGATAAAAGTCCTATGATAATGTTGCATTCCAATATAAAAAGAAGATGAAGTGCAACATCCCAAATTGTTGAATAAGGTACGAGTCAGAATATAAAGATGAATATTTAGTGTGACACAGCTCATCAAGGTTTGTCTAGTATGGTTTACTTTGTCTTAATCATATGTCATTTTAATTAACTTGGAATTTTGAAATTAAATTTAAATAAATAATAATGTTTTTTTCTTTATATGAAGTAAAGATATATTAAAGTTTAAATTTGATAAATTAAAGAAATATAGTATATCCAAATCCAACTTATCCAAGTGTCACAAAGAGTACAATAAGACTTTGAATGTAATATAATCAAATAAAAGAAAAATACTTGAATAAATTAGATTCATGGATTAAGAAAGTTGAATAAGGAGTGCTAAGGAGTTCAAGTGTTACATCTTCAATAATTAAATATGGTACAAATAAAAAATGTCTCATAAAACATATGAAGTTTATAGAAAAAAATTTAAAATTAAAAAATAAACTATTAAATAGATATAGCTCATCAAAATGAGTCAAAAGATCTTTCTTTTACTTCGATTGAACCTTGTCTCAAATTATAGGGAATTACCAAGGTAAATCAACATAAATAATAATGAATTTTTATCTCAAAATTAAGTAATTATATATTAAAATTTAAATAACATAAATTGAATCAATATAACGTATTCAATCTATGACATGCAAAGGTCACACGAAAGGGTTTTTAGGGTTATTTAATAACATAACTATAGGAAAGCTAAACATTTGATTAAAAAATTATACATGAAAGTCTCACTCCAAGTTGGTCAGGAGTTTGAGCATAACATCCTTTATCATCAATTTTAGCTATGAATTAAATATCTTGTAATGAAGAATATTTGAATGATAGAGCTTGTTTTGAGGAGTCTAATAATGTTTAATTTGTCTTGATCAAATCTCTTTTAGGATTACTGTAAATTACCAAAACAAATCATTATAAATAAAAATAAATCATTTTTTTAATAATAAGTAAACATATAATAAGATTGAAATAAGATAAATTGAAAAAAAAATTAATATTCCCAAATAAAAGTGAAGGGTCACATGAGTAGAGAATTATAATTTGATAACAAAATAATAAAAAAATTGAAATATTTGAACAAATGAAATTAAATTAATGACAAACCTACATTCTATGATACTTAGAAGATCGACTATAACACCCTTTACCATTAATTAATAATAAATAAAAATATCTAGTAAAGGTTGTAAAATGTTAACAATGTAAAATATTAAGAAATAATAAAATAAATATTTATTTAGACTTGGTTCATTTAGGGAAGTGTAATGATATTCATTTTATCTTTATCATGCAATGTTTTCTATTACAACAAATAACTAAAGAGCATTATCATAATAATAATTAACTTTTTTAAAATTTTTTATAACATGTGTCAAAAAAGGAAAGAGATAAATTGAAATAATGTAATATAACTATATTTGAGTAATGTAATTATCACACAAGAGGAGATTTTGAGTAATATAGTAATGTAATAAATCAAATAAAAACTTGAACAAATGAGGTTAATTAAATGAAAAATGTTGTATTCCATGATTCTAGTGAGGCCATTTGAAACATTGTCAATAATCAAATCTACCATGAATCAAAATAATTTATAAAACATGGAAAAGCCTTAGGATTTTTTTTAATATAAAAAAATTATTACTTAAACAATATAGCTCATTAAAATAAGCCCAACAACATTTGATTCATCTCCATTTGATATTTTTTTAAAATACAATGAATTATGTATGTAAATAGACATAAATAAAAATAAATTGTAACTTATATATAAAGCATATATATGTTAAAGTTTAAAGTAGTTAAATTGAACAAATATAATGAAACCAAATAGAAATGACATAAACATCACATGGAGAGCATTAATAGTTTCCATTTTAATATAGTTGAATAAAAAAACATGTTAAGAATTGAGATAAATTATAATTTAAACTTGGATTCAAGATATTAAGGAAATAAATTATAACATCCTCAATCATGAAATAACATGCGAATCGAAATGTATCCCGAAATGTGTGAAATATTTAAAAATATGTAACAAAATTTGAAATGAAAAGAGCAGATGTGCTCAATGATGTTTGTTTCATCTCCATCAAACCACATTTGTAATTACTATAAATTTCAAAATTGAATAAGCATAAAAAATAATAAATTTATATTTAAAGTTAATAAAATATATATATTGAAGCTTAAATGAGATAAAATTTAAGAAATACAATAGAATGAAATCGTAGTGATATAAAAGTCACAAGAGAAGAAAATTAGAGGTTCATAGTAGTCGAACTAAATCAAAGACAAAAAATTAAACTAATGTCATAAATTTTATGGCGATGTTGCATTTCAATATACTAGCATGATAGATTATAATGTCCTCACTCATCAAATTAGGCACAAATAAAAATATCTCACAAAGAATTTTAAAACATTAGGAAGTAAAAAATACACAAATATAACAACGATTATTTTAGAGGAAAAGGCACGATTGAGATGAATCTAGCAATATTTGTCTTATTTTCATTAGACCTCATTTAGACTTTTTTCAGAAACAAAAATAAATAAGCACTAATAATAATAGAATAGTTTTCAATATAAAGAAAATATATACTATAGTTAGAATGAGATACATTGGAACTACAAAATATATCCAAATAAAAGAAATATAGATGGTCACATAATTAGACATTTAGTGTTAATAAGAGAAATAATAAAAATCAAAGTGAAACAAAATAAAAAAGGACGTAAATTTAATTTCAAATTTGTGTTCTAAGACACGAAGGTGTTTTAGTGCAGCATCCTCAACCATCAAATCAAATAAAACTAAAAAATAAATGTAAAGCATGTAAACTACCTAGAAAATATAATATTTTAAAATATAAAAAATAAATATTTAATAAGGGAGATCTCGTTAACTAAAATCTAACGATGTTTGCTTCATCTATAATGCGATAAGTAGAATAACATGGTATCACAAAATGGAAGCAGTTTAAACGTCATAAAAGAGAGCAATCAGAGTTTCGTAGAAACAAAATAAAACAAAAGCAACAAAATTTGATGAAATGAGACAAATTTATGATAAAGTAGAATTCCAAGAAATTAAAGACACCAAGATTAGCATCTTCAATCATAAGATTAGCAATGAAATGAATAGCTCATAAAGTAATCCAAAATAAAAGAAAATAATATATTTAGAAAAATAAAAAAGAATATTTATTGTGATGGTGCTCATCTAAATGACTCTAATGATGTTTATTTTATCTTGAGGGAAGCTAGCTTTGAATTACTTTGAATTATCAAAGTAAATAAGAATAAAGAGTAATATTTTTTAATATTAAATGTTGCATATAATTAAAATATGATAAATCGATACAATTGAAAATTCCTAAATAAAAGATATGTAAAAGACTCTTGGAAGAAGAATTAGAATTTAATAGTAATATAACTAAGATAAAACAAAAACTTTGAAGATGTGAGAAAAATTATGTAGGAAAGCTATCTACAATGATACTAAAACCTCCAACAATGTTTACTTCATCTTGGCCAAATATTATTTAGAATTACTTTTAAATACTAAAGTAATAATGATAATAATAATAATTTATTATATTAAATTTTTTTAAATTTATGATAAATGTAAAATAAGAAAAATTGAAGTAACATAATACAACTAAATAAATGGGATGTAATGGAAAAATTATAGGAGATTTAGAATTTCACAATAATATAACTAAATTAAAGTTAAATATTTGAATAAAATGAGATACATTATATAGAAAAATTAAATTTCAAGATACTGAGGAGATCAAGTAGAATAGGCTTAATCATCACACTGGGTGGGAATCAAAATATCTAATAAATCATCAAGTTGAGCTTGATTTGTCTATTACTTCATAATTGGAATTTGTTTAAAATTGATACGAATTACTAATTAAAAATTTAACAAATTAAAATATAATTTTAGTAATAAGAACATGTGTATTAAAGTTAAAATGCGTTAAATTAAACTAATAGGACATGAACAAATCAAATACCAGAAAATGTCACACTATAAGAGAATTAGAGTTACATTGTTCACTAAATCAATGTAAAACTTTCAAGGAAATGAGATAAATAGTTTGGGAAAGTTGCTTTCCAAATAACTCCTCGCCATGAGATGAGTCCAATGATGCTTGCTTCATGTTGATTGGTCATTATTTTGAATTATTACTAGTCAATGAAGTAATTGTAATAATTAATAATAAATTATTATTTTTCTATGAATTAAATATATAATGAAACTAAAAATAGATAAATTAAAGCAATGATGTATAAAAAAATTAAATTGATGAAAGCATCATGCGAGAATAGAATTAGCATTACATTGTAACATGAGCTATTCAAAAGTAGATGATCTAAAGAAATATGCTTTTCTAAAAATCCACAAACATAGAGGCTATAGACATCGAGGATAACATCCTTGATCATGAAAAGTGGTATGAATCATAATATTACATTAATCATAGAAAATAATAGCAACTAAATTATTTAAAAATATTAAATGAAATATATAATTTGAAGGAGCTCATTGAGACAAGTCCAATGAATATTTTGTCATGATCAAAACTCATTTGGAGTTATTTTGAATTTCCAAACAAAATAACCATAAATAATAAGAAATTATTGTTTTAATATTAAATAAATTTATATTAAAATTTATATAAAATAAATAAAGCAATGCTATATGCAATATGAAAGCAATATGAAGATCACATAATAGAAATTTAGAGTTACATAGTCATATAGCCAAATCAAAGAAAAAACATTTTATGAACATAGATAGGTAATATGATAAAGTTGTGGTCCAACATATTAAAGTGATTGACGATAAAATCCTTCAACATTAAATAAGCACACAAAAACCCTAGAAAATAAAGTACATAAAAATATAAAAATAAATGTACAATTGGATATAGGTTGATAAGAGAGTGCAATGATATTTGTTTTTAACAAATCAAATGTCTTTTAGAATTACAACAATTTAACAAATTAAATAATCATAATTAATATTAAATTATTACAATACAATTTGGTGACTAAATTATTAAAACTAAAGTTAGATAAATTAAACAAATGCAATACAACACAATTGCAGTGATATAAAATTCATTTGATAAGAGATTTAAAGTTACATTTTAATACAACCAAATATATGCAAAACATTTTAAGAAAAATTATTAATTTATTTGGGAAAGTGCTCTTCTAATATGCTATGCAGATGGGAGCTAACATCCTTAATTATGAAATAAATTTAAACGATCCAATATTACTTAACAAAACACATGACAAAACATGACATTAGGATTTAAATCATAATATCACCTCATCAAGGCTAACTGTTTAAAGAAATAGGATAAATTTTGCATGAAAGTTATGATCCAAGATATTAAGATCATCAACAAAATATCGTCAATCATTGAACATAGTATGAACTAAAATGTGTGTTAAAGTGTGACAAAACAAGTAATAATAAAATAAATAAAAATAAATAAAAAAATAATGAAATTGGATTGACCTTATTAACATGTGCTCGATGATATTTACTTTGCCTTTATGGGACTACATTTAGAATTATTGCAAATTTCCATATTAAGTGAGCATAAATAATAACAACTTACTATTTTACTAGTTAGTATATCTACAATAAAATGAAAATGAGATCAGTTGAAGCAATGTAATATACATAAATTAAAACAATGTAATATGCATAAATCAAAGTAATTTTCATACCATAAGAGATTTAGAGTCACATAGTAATATAATAGGATTGAATTTAAAGATTTAAAGAACTGTGTAAATTACATAACCTATATTCTAGTATATAAAGAAGATAATGTGTAACAAACATAATTATCAAATATGGCAGCAATCATATGTTCTATAAAAAAATGTTTTTAGATATAGCACAGCGAGACATTTCCAAACAAATATGCATAGTAATAAAAAAAATTATTGGCTTAGTATTATATAAATATATATTAAACCATAAATATATTAAATTGAAGAAACGTATTATTATTAAATCATATAGATGTGAAAGCTATACTAAAGAGGACTTGTGTTACATAGAGTATAACGAAATGAAAGTAGAAACTTTGAAATGAGACAAATTCTATGAAAATAGTACATTCCTAGATAATAATCAAATCAAGGGTAGCATCATTAATTACAAAAAACATACTAATTAATTTTTCTAAAAAATACTAAACCCAAAGAATATATATATATATAATGAAGATATAATTAGTAGTACTTATTAAGTTGGACCAATGATCTTTGATTCTTCTCGATCAATCCTCATTTAGAATTATAATTAATTACAAAAATAAATAGAATAAACAATAATAATTCTAGTTTTGATAATAAATAAATGTGTACTAATGTTAAAATGCGGAAAATTAAAGCATTGTAATATGTGAAATTCAAAGAAAAATAATGGTTGCACAAGAGGAGATTTAAAGTCAAATGATAATAACTAAATTAAAATAAAACAATGTTGAAGAAATAAGATAAATTATTCAAGAAAGCAGCATTCCAAGGTGCTAAGGAGATCGAGTGTAACATTCACAAACGTTAAATCATATACTATTTGAATTGTCTCTTAAAACATGGAAAATAATTAAAACATAAAATTTTGAAAAGAATAAAAATTAAAGTTTAATTTGACAGTACCTATTAAGTTTAGTTGAATGACTTTTCCTTCTCATCAATTGAACCTCCTTTTTTACAATTGTGAATTGTTATGTAAATAAGAAAAATAAATAATGAATTATTTTTATAATATTAAGTAAATATGTTAGATAAAAGATAACAAAATGAAAGAAATATAAAGGTCACACAAGAGAAGATTAAGTGTGACATGGTAATATCATAAAATGAAAGCATTATAAAGGTCACACAAGAGAAGATTTAGTGTGACATAGTAACCTAAGAAAACCAAAGCAAATTATTTCAAAAAATTAGATAAATTATATGGTAAAGTTACATTCAAAAATACTAAGAAAATCAAATTAACCACCCTCGATCATCCAATAAGACACATGTCTAAGTGTATCATAAAGAATGGCAAAACCCTCAAAAAAGAATACGTAAGGTTATAAAAGTTAATATTTATTTGGATAGAGCTTGCTAATGTGAGTGCAATAGTGTTTATTTTACTCCAATCAGATATTCTTTAGAGGTTTTATAAATTTGTAAAATAAATAAGCATACATAACAATAAAAAATTTAATATTAAATATATATAAAATAAATATAAAATAAGATAAACTAAAGCAATATAATACAGCTAAATTAAATTGATGTAAAGCTCATAGGACAGAGGATTTATAATAACATATAAATATAACCAAATAAATATAAGAACTTTGAAGAAATGTGATAATAGGTGCTACAACGTTTCATTCCAGTATAATAAAATGATCAAGTGTAAAATCATTAATTGTTAAATATGATATAAATCAACATATCAAAACTAAATGCATAAATTTAAAAATTAAAAATTTAAGAATATAAAAATTAATATTTTCTTATAGAGCCTATCAAGACATGTCAAACAACATTTGTTTTATACTAATCAGACCTTTATTTGAGTTACTAAGATCTCCAAAATAAATAAATAAAAATAATCATAGGTTATTAGTTCTATATTAAGTAAGCATATTTTAAAATTGAAAAATGATAAATTGAAACAATGTAATATTTTCAAATCAATAAATTGTAAGAGCCATAAATAGGGAGATTTTTAGTGACATATTAATATAATCAAATAAAAGTGAAAACGTCCTAGAATTGGCATTACTTTTATGTAAAAGTTGCTTTGCAGGATAATAAGGAGATTGAGTGTAATATCTTTGATCAACAAATTAGATACAAAATAAAATATTTCATATGGCATTTACAAAAAAGAATATTTAGATATATAAAAAATTGAATAGTTCGAGTGATAATGATTTTGAAGTTGAGTAAAAAACGTTTATTCTGTCTTGAGTCAACCACAATCAAAATTATTAAAAATTACCACAATAAAAAAACAAATGGGATGAAATTATTATTTTAATAAAAATACAAATATATTTTAAGGCTAAAAAATAATAAATTGAAGTAATGTAACAAATCCAAGTTAAAGCAATACAAATGTTAAATGAGAGATGTAGAATTATATAAAGAATATGGCCAAATCAAAGAAAAATATTTAAAAAAAGAGATAAATTATATAAGAAAGTTGTAGTTAATATGGTTCAGTGGTAAAGTGCAATGTGATCAATCATCAAAATATGTGTAAATCAAAATGTTTTGTAACGTGTACCAAAATGCTAGAAATTAAAATTTTTAAATTTATTAAAATTAATAATTATTTGGATAAAAGATCATGAAGATGAGTCCAACTTCATTTTTTGTCTCTATCAAACCATGTGCAGAATTATTGGAAATTATGAAACTAGATAGGAATAAATAGTAATAAATTATTATTTTCATATTAAATATATACGTATACACAATCTAAAATGTTGTAATGTGAAGCTATGTAATATGACCAAATCATAGACATGTAAAGGTTGCATGATAAGAGATTCAGAGTCAAGTAGTTATATAACCAAATAAAGGAAAATTGGTGAAGAAATAAGATAAATTATATGTGAAAGTAGCTTCCAAAGACATTAATAAGATCAAATGTAACATCTTGGATCATTGAATAGTGCATGTTCTTAAATGAGTTTGCAAGAGCACTAAGATATGAGATTTATAGTGCATAATAAGACTAGTTAAATGACATTTATTTTGTCACAATCATATCTCATTTGGGATTTTTATGAATACCAAATAAAATAAGTACAAATGTTATGAAAATATTTTTTTAAGATTAAGTAAATATATATTAAAAATAAAATTAAAATATATGAAGTTATGATATATAACCAAATTAAAGTGATGTGAGCATCACATGAGAGAATATTTAGAATTACGTGGTAATATAAACAAATTAAAGGAAAACATTTGATGAAATTAAATAAATTCCTTGCGAAAGTTATATTCCAAGATACTGAGAAGAGCAAATGAAACTTCCTCAATCATCAAATTAGGTATGAATTGAAGTGTATTATAATGCATGCCAAAACCATACAAGATAGAATATTTCAAAAATCTCAAAATAATATTTAATTGGACAAAACTTGTTATGACGGGTCCTATGATATTGTTTGCCATAATCAAACAAAATTTATATTTAAAACAAATTACAAAATTAAATAAGCATAAATAATAATAAATTATTATTTAAACCTCTTAGAGTATTGCAAAATTGATATGAGAGGAGATTTAGAGTTACACGAAGCCAACCCTTTATGAAACTATGGTAGTCAAGTATGGCATCCTCAATTATCAAATATGGTACCTTTAGAAAAGTCTATTAAAACATGCAATAACTTAAAAGATTACAAAACTACAAAATTAATAATTTTTTTAATAGATCTCATCCAGTCATGTCTAAAATCATCTGTTTCATCTATATCAAACCTCATTTTGAAGTATTAGTAATTACAAAAATAAAAAACTATTAATAATTATAAATTATTATTTTTTATATTATATAGACATATTTTATTACAAAAATACGATATCATGAATTGGAGTAATACAACGAAACAAAACTAATGTCCATGTTAAACAAGATGAGATTTCCAGTTATATAGAAACATAACTAAAACAAAGAAAAACGTTTGATGAAATGACATAAATTGTAATAGAAACATCCGTTCCAAGATACTATGTAGATTAGGTGTAACCTTATCGATCATAAAATTTGGTACTAATAAAGATGTCACATATAGCATTCTAAAACCTAGTGCATAAAATATTTAAATATACAAAAGTAAATATTTAATTAGAGGACCTAGTAAATCAAAGACATGTAAATATTACTTGCAAAAAGATTTCGAGTCAAATAGTAATATAGGAAAATCAAAGAAAAAAGTTTAAAAATGAGGTAAATTATGTAGGGGAGCAACATTACTTGATACAAATGATATGAAGTGTAACATTTTAAATCATCAGATTAGGGGAAATTTGGAATGACTCATAAGGAAAGATGATACCCTAAAAAATTTTTTAAAATATGAAAATTAAATTTACTTCAATAGAGCTCATTAAGACAAGTTGATAAACATTTATTTAATCCTAATAAGATCTTATATGGAGATATTTTGAATTATCAAAACAACTAAATATGTATAATAAAAATTTTATTATTTAATATTTAAAAAATATTATAATTAGGAAAAAATAGATAAATTAAAATTATTTAATATAACTAAATTAAAGGACTATAAAACTATCACAAGAGATGACCTAGAGTTAGATAATGATACAACTAAATCACAGATAAAATTTTGAATAAATTTAGATTATTTTATGAAACATCATCAATCATCTAATATTGAATAAATCAAAGTGTATCACTAAATCTACCAAAACTATAAAAAATAAAATATTCAAAAAAATAAATTTAAACATTCATTTTGATATACCTCATCAAGGTGTGTTCAACTGCATTTGTTTCTACTTATTCAGGCCTTCTTTATAATTATTGTAATTTATTAATTAAAAAAGCATAAACAATAAGAAATAGCTTTTAAATATTGAGTGAATATGAATTAAATTTAAAATGTGGTAAATTGAAGCAATGTATAATAACTAAATCAAGGTGATGTAAAGGTTACACAATAAGAGATTTAAAGTTATGTAAGAATATATCCAAATGAGCAAGAAACATTTAAAGAAAGGTGGTAAATTATACAAGAATGTTGTATCCGAACATATTGAATAGATTATATGTAACATCCCTAAATACTAAATCTAGTACCAAACAAAATATCTTCTAAACTATTCCACACACAAAAAAATGAAATTTTAAAAATATAAAAATGAATATTTGTTTGGCTAAAACTAAATATTAATAGTGCAATAATAGTTATTTCATCTTCATCATATGCCTTTTTGAATTCTTGTTATTACAAAAAAAATAAATACGCATAAATAACAAAAATGTAATCTATTTCATTTTAAGTAAAAATGTCCTAAAAATAAGAACGAGATAAATTGAAGTAATATAGTATTATTAAATCGCAAGGATGTAGGTGTTGTATAAAAAGAGATTTAGAGTCACATCATAACGTTACCAAATAAAAAAATCCTTTTATAAATGAGATACATTGTATGGAAAATTTTACTTAATGATTAACAAGAAACCAAATATAACATCTTTGTTTCTTAAATCAAGTTCGAGCCAAAATGTCTAAAACAATTTACTAAAACCAAAGAAAATAAAATTTTAAAAACATAGAAATGAATATTTTTTGGATATTACTTATCTAGATGAGTCCAACAATATTAATTATCTGTAATCAAACTGGATATTGATTTACTACAAATTTTAAAATTAAACAAGCATAAATAATAATGATTTATTATATTAATATTAAGTTAATATATTTTAGAACTAAATAAAGTTAAGTTAATCCAATGTAATATAGCCAAATTAAAGTGACATAGTGGTCACATGAGAGGAGATTAAGAGTTATAAATAAACATAACCAAAAGAAAGAAAAAAAATAAGAGAGTTACATTTATAGATGCTAAAAAGAACAAGTGTAACTTCATCAATTAATGATTCAGTCAAAATAAAAAATGTCTCATAAAGTGTATAAAGCACTAATTAGTAAAATATTCAACATATAACAATAAATATTTAATTACATATAGATTTTTGAGATGAGACCAACGATGGTTGTTTGAACTCCATTAAACATCATTTGAAATTATTGGGAATTACAACTTTAAATAAGCACAAATAAAAAATTATTTTAAAATTAAGAAAATATATAGTAAAATTAGATAAATAAAAAAATTTAACATCAACCAATTGAAGTCATGTAAAGTTTACAATGGTAGAGATATGGAGACAATTGTAAAAAAATCTAATCAAAGTAAAGAAAATTAAAAAAAACATAAATTATATAAAAAGGCTACATTCCATCATACTAAAGAGATTAGGCTTAACACCTTTGAAATGAGATAAGTTGAATTTGAAATGAGAAAAATTAAAGCAAGGTAATATACCGAAATCAAAGCGATGTAAGTATGACATGAGTTAATATTTAGAGTTGCATTATAATATAACCTAATTGAAGTGAAAAGTTTGAAGAAAAAATGAAAATTTGCAAAGATAAGTTTCTTTGCAAGACATTTTATAGATATAACAAAAACATCTCGTAAAGTTCCGAGGAAAAAGAAAGAAAATCATTTAAAGATAAAAATGAAAAAATAATTATAAAGAGGTTATTGGGATAAGTCCAACGACGTATATTTTGCCTCAAATATACTACATTTGGAATATGACAAAGTAAAAAATTATAAATAATAATAATTTATCTTTTGAATGTTAAGCAACCATATATTATAATGGAAATGAGATAAATTAAAGTTATGTAATATAACAAAATCAATGTGATGTAAATATAACAAACCAAGATATTTGGTGAAACAGAATAATATAACAAAATAAAAGTCAAAAAAATTAGGTAATGAGATGAATCGTATAAAAAATTTTGGTTAGGAGATAGTATATAAAATCATCAATCGTTAAATCATGCATTAATGAAAAGTCTTCCAAGATTTGAAAAAAGTTTAAAAAAATTAAAAATATTTAAAAAATATTTTAATGGCTATTTAATTTGATAAATTCTATCAAGGTGAGTCAAATGACATTTATTTCACCTTGAACTAACTTAATTTAGAATTGTTTGCTTATTATAAAAAAAAAGTAAGCACAAACAATTATAAATTATTTCTTCAACTTTGATAGAATCTATATTATATCTAAAATGAGATAAATTAATGTATTGTAATATAACCAAATCATAACGATGTAAATGTGACATAAGAGTAGACATATAGTAATGAAATATAATGCTAACCAAGCATTCTCATGAAGATAGTAACAATAAAAAAATAAAACATTTAAAAAAATGAATAGTTATTTTGAAAAAGCTTATCAATAGATGTTGAATAAAGTGTGTTTTGTGTAAATCAGTCCTCGTTTCAAATTAATGCAATTGGCAAAGTGAACTAGGTGAAATAATAACCAATTATTAGCTTAATGTTAAGTAAATATATTTTAAAACTAAAAATTAGTTAAATTGAATTAATGTTGCATTATCAAATAAAAGAGATTTAAAAGTCACATGAGAGGATATTCATTGTAGTGTAACAAATATTACCAAATCAAAGACACATATTTGATAAAATATCATGAAATTTTACAAGAAAGTTGCATACCAAGGTACTAAGAAGATCGATTGTAACATCGCCAACTATCAAATTAGGTACAAATTACAATGAGTTCTATAACACATAAAAATACTAGAACATAGAATATTTGAATGTATAAGAATGAATTTTAATTTGATAGAAGCAATTGAGACAAGTGCCATAATGCTTCTTTCATTGCAATTGAACTTGTTTTGCATTTTCTTTGAATTGTGAAATAAATATGAATATATAATGATAAATTATTATTTTAATATTGAGTACATCTACACACATCTAAAAAAGATAAACTAAAGTAATGAAATATAACTTAATTGAAGACAAGAAAAGTATCACAAGAGAAGATTTATAATGAAATAGTAATATAATTGAACAAAAGAAAAAGTTTGAAGAAATAATGTAAATTATACATCAAAACTACATTCCGACATACTAAGAATATCAATTGAAACATCCTTGATCGTCAAATAAGTTAAGAATTAAACTTTCCTCGAAAACAAGCCAAAACAATCGAAAATTGTTATTAAAGCGCATATGAAATCAAAAAGATGTAATCATCACACAAAAGGAGAGCAAAAGTATAATAGTAATATAGCTAAATAGAAGCAATTAAAGAAAGAGGTCATCTAGGTGTGTTCAATGACCATTGTTTCATCTCGATCTATCCTCAATTAGAATATTGGGAATTACCAACATAAATAGGGATAAAAAATAAAAAATATATTACTTTAATATTAAGTAAATGTATATTAAACATGAAATGAGATAATGCAAAGAAATATAACACAATAAGCCACATAAGAACAGGTTTAGAATTACATAGAAATAAAACCAAATAAAATAGATAAATTTGAAGAAATTATATGAAATTGTACGAGAAAGTTAGATTATATGATACAAAAGATATTGATTGCAACATCATTGATTATCAATTCTTGTAGAAAAAAACATATCTTGCAAACTATGAGAAAATTATATAAAATAAAATATTAAGAAAGCATATTTTTTAAATTTTATAAAACTCATTGAAAGCAGTGTAATTATACTTTTTCCATTTAATTTGAACGGCATATAAAATTATTATAATTAAAAAAGTAAAATACCATAAGTAATAATATTTTAATAATTTCAAATATATATTAAATTTGAAATATAATAAATGAAATTAAGATATTATAACTAAATTATTGTGATGTAAAGGTCACATTAGTGGAGATTTTGAGTTAAATTGTAATATAACCAAATCATACAAAACTTTTAAAGAAATAAGATAAATTGTATAAGAAAGATGCATTTGATGACATTATGAAGATGAAGTGTAAAACCTTCGACAATCTAATTAGTTTTGAATTAAATTATCCCGCACACATGTCAAATTATAAAATATAAATTGTTAAAAAATTTAACAAATTTTATAGATCTTCTCAAGATGAGTCCAACAATGTTTACTTTGTCATTATTGAAACTTATTTAGAATTCTATAAATTGAATATTTAAACTAAAAAATTGTTAAAAATTAATATTTTAACATTAATTAAAAATTTGTTAAAGCTAGAATAAACTATGTTGAACACAAATAATAAAACAAAATCATAGTAATATAAAGGTCACACAATATGTGAATCAAAATTTTATTATAATATAACAAAATAAAATTAAACAATTGGAAGAAATGAGAAATTTTAATAGTGAGTTATATTCCATGACACTAAGGAGATAAAGCATAAAATCATTGATCATTAAATAAGATAAAAATAAAAATTTCTAATATAGCACGCCAAAATCATAGAAAAAATTATATATATATATATATATATATATATATATATATATATATATATATATATATATATATATATATATATATATATATATATATATATATATATATATGTATGTATTATATTTAATTAGACTCATCTTGACTGAAGGAGCTTAATGACATTGTACAAACTCTATTAAAGATCATTTCAAATTATGGCTAGTTACAAAAAATAAATGAGTATGAATAATAGTAAATTATTATTTTAATAATCAATATATATATATTATAGATAAACTATAGCAATTTAATATAATCAAGTTAAAAATATGTAAAGATCACTAGAGAGGATATTGAGCATAACATTCATAATAATTTAACTAAATAAAAAAAGATTATTAGAAATGAGAAACTTTGTTAAGGAAATTTTCATCCCACGGTACTAAATAGATGAAGTTTAACATCCATAATTGGCAAATCCGTTTGAAAAGAAATGCCACTTGAACTATTTTAAAATAATAGAAAGTAAAATATTTAAAAAACATTAAAATAAATATTTATTTATGTAGATCCTATTTAGACAAGCCCAATGATGTCTTTTGATCTCCATCGAATGTCACCTAGATTTACAGAGAATTAGATAAATAAATAATTTAAATAATAAAACTTATTATTTTAACATTAAGAAAAAATGCATTAAAGAAAGATAATGCAAAGGTCATATGAGTGTAGAATTACAATTTTTATAATAACATAATGACATTAAAGAAAACAAATTTAAAATATTCAATTAATTTTTAGTGATAGTTGCATTCATAATACAAACAAATATCAAGTGTAACATCTTTTATTGTCAAATCAGATACAAATAAATTATTCTTATAAAACATATTTATCCATCTAGATCAGATGTCATATGAAATTATTAGAATTTAAAATGTAAAACACCATAAGGATATAGTATTATTATAAGGTTAAGAAAATATATGTTAAATTTGATATATAATAAATTAAGGTAAAGGATTTTGACCAAATCAATGTGATGTAAAAGTCAAGTTAGTGAAGGTTTAGAGTTATGTTGTAATATTACCAAACCAAGCAACAATTTTGAAATAAATAAGATAAATTGTATGGATAAAAAGTATTTCTAAACATTATGGGGTCAAGTGCAAAACCCACCATCATGAAATTAATTTTGAATTGAATTTCCCAGTAAACCATGTCAAACAATAAAATAATGATTGTTAAAAAATATAACAAATTGATAGAGCTCATCGAGATCAATCTAATAATGTTTACTTTGTCTTTATTGAACCTTTTTTGGAATTCTATGGATTAAAATTTTTAATTTAAAAATTATTAAAAAATTTTAATTTAATATTAATTAGAAATTTGTTAAAGCTAATATAACATAAGTGTTGCTGAACTAATATTACCAAATCAAAGAAAGATAAATGTCACATAAGAGGAGAATCAAAATTTTGTTGTAATATAATGAAATCAAAGCAAACAATTGGAAGAAATGAGAAATTTTACTAGTAAGTTTTATTTCATGACGCTAACGAGATGAAGCATAACATCCTTCATCATCAAATAAGGTAAGAGCAAAAATTTCTCATAAAGTATGCCAAGCCTTTTGTAGAAAATTATTAATATATATGTAGATAAATTTTTAATTAAGTTAAGCTTATCTAAATGAGCGTAATGACATTTTTAAGAACCTTATGTTGCCTCATTTTTAAGTACTACTAATTACATAGAACAAATGAGCATAAATAATAATAAATTATTATTTTAGTATTCATTATATATATAAATACAATTGAGATAAACTTAGTAAGTGAAATATTACCAAATCAATGAGATATAAGGATCACAAGAGAGGAGATTGAGTATAATATTCATAAGAATAAAACTAAATAAAAGCAAAACATTTCTAGAAATGAGAAATTTCTAAGGGAAAGTTGCATCCGTGTTGCTAAATAGATTGAGTGTAACATCCATAATCAACAAATCATGAACAAAAAGAAAAATCTCATGAAGTGCTTTAAAACCATATAAAATAAGAAATTTAGGAAAATTAAAATTAAATTTTAATTATGTAGATCTCATTGAGATAAGTCCAACGATGTTTTTTCTTTTCCATTGAAACCTCATTCGACTTTCTAGTGAATTACAAAAGTAAATAAGCCCAAATAATGAAAATTATTATTTTAACATTAAGTAGAAATATATTAATAAAATAAATGAATGTAAAGGTAAAAATATATAGAGAACAACAAAATAAATTATCTAAATAACAAAAAAAAATAATATTTAATTGAAAATAAATCATCATGATGAGTCCACTGATGTTAGTTTCATTCTAAGCAAGCATTGCTTTTTATTAATGTGAATTAGCAAAGTAAACACAAATTATAAAAACATAATTTACTAATATTAAGTAAATATACATTAAAATTAAAAATTAAAGATAAGAAAAAAATGTTATACATCAAAATAAAATTTACTTAAAAGACCACATCAAAAAAGATTTAGAGTTGCATTGTAATATAACCAAATAGAAATAAAAAAATTAAAAATAGTTTTGCTTCCAAGGAACTAAAATGATCAAGGATATCAATCTCAAATACCAAACAATATAAGAATAAAACATTTTTATAAAGCATGTCAAATTCTTTGATAATAAAAAAGTTTAAAAATAAATAATTAGATGGATAAAAGTTGTTGAGACAAGACAAAAAAATTTATTTCATCTTGATTAGGCCTCAATTGGAATTATAATAAATAAAATAAGTAAATAGAAATAAAGAAAAATAAACTATTATTTTAATCATAAATTTTTATATTTTTTTTAGTATTTTTACTTAGAGCTTTAGTACATTTTATGAGATATTTTATTTCATACTAGACTTGATGATTAAGAAAGTTACACTCCATCTCCCTACTATTTTGAAATGCAACTTTTCATAAATTTATTTCATTTTCTTAATCTTTTTTCCATGGAAATTGTCATATAACAATGTTACTCAAAAGTTTCTCTCATATATCCTTTAAATCACTTTGACTTGATCATATTATATTACTTCAATATAGATATTTTTATCTATAATATATATTTTCTTAATTTTATTTTTTTTTCTTTTTTAATTTGGTAAATTCGTAATAGTTTCAAATGATGTTTTATTGAGACATAAGTCACATCATTAAAATAGTCTCAATAAGTCAGATAAAATTAAATTTTTTATTTTATGTTTCCAAACAAACTCTTTTAAGAGTTTTGACATTCTTTTACATGATAGTTCAACTTGTACCATTTTTTACTATCTAGAATGTTGCACTTGAAAAAATTACTAAAATGTCATACAACTTGGTTCTGTAGTTTGTAAAATTTCCTTTAATTTTTTTCGTTGATTTAGTCTACATACTATGAAACACTAGTTGCCTAATCTTGTGACCTTTACATTGCATTGATATGCTCCACTTAAATTATTACAATTTATTTTATTTTTCATTTAAGATATAGTTTTTTAGCTTTAAAATAATATTTTATCATTTGTTTTAATGTTTTTATTTTTAAGATTCTCATTAATTTCAAATGAGGACCAATTGAGTAGAAACAAATATTGTTGCACGCATCATGATGACCTTAATAAAATTAGATGCTCAATTTTGTTACACTTGATCTCTTTACTACATTGGAATCCAATTTTTTTATATAATTTATTTAATTTGCAGAAATATTTTACATTAAATTGGGTATTTTACTATGAAACTTTCCTCATATGACCTATACATCATAATGATTGGGTTGTATGCTTTGCTTCAATTTATATCATATCAGCTTTAATATATTTTTTCTTTATTACTATATATGTTTAGTTTCTATGATTGTTCCTGGTAATTTGAAATGTTGTATGAAAAGATAAAACTAACATGAATGAGTCAATTATAAAGAGGTTTGTGTAACTAAATCTTAATTTTTGTATTATTAAATATTTAATTTTTAAGGTTTTGGCATGCTTTACTAGTCACTTTGATTTGTAATATTTGATGTCAAAGGATTTAAGATTCAATTTCTTTAGAATTTTACAATTAGACTTTCCAACATTATTTACCATATTTTTACAACATTTCTATTTTGATTTTATTATATCACTATTTAACTTTAAATGTCCTCTCCTGGGACCATTACATCACTTTCATTTGGTAAGATTATATTACTTCAATTTATCTCATTTTAGCTTTAATTATGATGATTGGTTTCAAAAATAATTATTTTTTACACTTATTTACTTTATAAATATATTGTAATTCCAAATTAAATCCCATCAATATGAAATAAGCTTAATTCTACTAATTTTGAGGGGTTTAATCAAATTAAACATTCATTTTTATTTTTTTAAAATTTTATTTTCTTTAGCTTGATTTATGAGATATTTCTATTTGTAGTTGATTTATCAATTTAGAATATTACACATCAACAACTTCGTATACTAGAAATCATGTTTCTTATAAATTTTAACCTATTATTTTCAAATGTTTTTCTTCCATTTGATTTTATTACTTCAAAACACTAATTCTTTTACACTTTAACCTATACATCACTTTAATTTGATAATATTATATTGTTCAAATTTATCTTTTTTTACTTTTAATATAGATTTACTTGACATTAAAAATCATAATTTAATATAATTTATGCCTATTTAATTTACTGAAAAGTAAAATTTCAAATGAGGTGTGATGGAGGCAAAAATAAGGTCAATAGACTTGTAAAGACAAGCTCAATTAAATAGATTATTGTTCTTTAAATTTTAAGTATTTTATTTTCTAAGATTTTGGTACACTTTATGAGACATTTTGATTCTTACATGATTTAATGATGAAGGATGCTAAATTCTCTCTCTTTAACATATTGGAATTCAACTTCCTCATAAAACTTATCTTGTTTTTTTTAATTTTTGGCTATAACTTTATTACATTACAATCAAACTCTAAATCTCTTCTAGTGACACCATTATTTTTCTTTGATTTTGTTATATTATATAGCTTCAAGTTGTCTCATTTTTGCCTTTCTATTTATTTGCTTAATACTAATAACAAAATTTATACTTATTAACATTTCAACAAGTAGAAATTACAAATGAGGCTTATTAAGATAAAAAAAGACATGCTTGGACTAATCTAAATGAGCTTAATCATATTAAATGTTGATTTATGTTCTTTTAGAAAGTTTATTTCCTGAGGCTTTAGCATGTGTTTGACATATTTTGATTCTTTACTGATCTAAAAATTATGGATGTTACACATAATCTCTTTAATGTCATGGAATTCAGCTTTCATATACATTATATCTCATTTGTTGAAATGTTTTGTCATGATTTGGTTATAATACATTGAAACCTAGGTGCTTCTTATTTATCACCTATGAATCACTTTAATTGACCATTGTTATATTGCATGAAGTTATCTAACTTTAGTTTTAATAAATTTTTTCTTAATGTTGAAACAAATATTTGTTATCATAAATGATTATTTATTGTAATAATTCAATGAAATTTCAAATGATTTGCAATAGAGAAAAAACAATATTATGCTAATCTTGATCATTTCTATCAAACTAAAATATGATTTTTATATTTTTAAAATATTTGTGTATGATGGTTTGACAATCTTTCCAAGGTATTTTGATAGGTACCTAATTTGATGGTAAAAATGTTCACTCAACCCCTTAAAATCCCTAGATAAACCTTTCTTGTATAATTTATCGTGTTCCTTCAAATTTTTTAAATTGAATTGATTATATTACTTTGTAATCTTAATCTCGTACCATGTAACCTTTAAATTGCTTTCATTTCATCATATTAAGCTACTTTCATTCATCCTATTTTAGCTTTTTTTTTCTTAATATTAAAATAATATTTTTATTTTTATTTTTCTTACTCTTATAATTCTCAAAAATTTAGAAAGGGCTTCGATTGACATGAAGTAATGAACATTGAATAAATCTAAATTAGCACAATTAAATTAAATTTTCATTTTGTATTTTTTTAAATATTTTTTGGATGTTTTGTAAGCCTTAAGTGGCATTTCTATTCTTGCTTTATTTTATGATTAAAGATGTTAGACATCAACTTCTTAGAATGTTTGAATTTTACTTTCTTGTATAATTTATGACCTTTCATAAAATTCTTTAGTTTTGTTTTGTTTATCTTATTTTGAAAATCTAACGTCCCCTCTAGTGATTTTTTCATAGCATTGACTTGGGCATATTACATTCTTTGAATTCAACTTATTTTAATATTAATATTACTTTTGTAATTCTCAATAACTAAACAATGTGCAATGAAGATGAATCGCTAGACTCTTCGAGAAGAATTGAATCCCAAGTGCTCATTTTTGTCTTTATAATTATTGTTATTTTCTGGGCTTTTAGAATTATTCATACGATATTTTTACTCATACATATTTTGATAATCAAAGAGTTACTTTCGATGTTCTTAGTTATTTTGATTGTAACTTTCAAATTCTAATTTTCTACTTATGCAACATTCATATCGCATTCATTCAATTAAAGCTATGTTGCCTCAAGTTATATCATCTTATCTATATTATATTTTTACATAAAATAAAACAAATAATTTTTTGTTACTTATGTTTATTTTATTTTGTAATTCATAAAAATTATTCATGAGGTTGTATTGAGATAAAACTAATGCCATTGAACTCATCATGAGTAACTCTACCAAATAAAATTTTTAATTTTATTTTATCAAATATTTTATTTTCAAGGGTTTTAGCATTTGTATTGAATCATTTTTATTTGTACCTAGTCTGATTATCATTAACATTATGCTATATCTCCATAGTATCTAATTTCTTAAAACGTTTCACTTTGATTTTGTTATTTTTTAATATAATTCGAACGATCCTTCTATGATACCTTTAAATCACTTTTAATTCCCAACACTAACTTACATAAATTTATTTCTGTCACAATTTAATATATATTAGCTTGATTTTAAAATAATAATTTATTATTTTATATCTTGTTTTTTTGGTAGTTCATAGTAATTCCAACCAACATGCAATTGAGAAAAAGCAAATGTTATTGGTATCATCTTGAGGAGGTCTATCTAATTAATAGTTCATTTTTAAATTTTTAAATATTTTATTTTCATCGATTTTGGCATCATTTATGGGGCATTTTGATTATTAACGTAATTGACCATTGATGATGTTTTGCATGATCTAGTTAGTAACTTGGAAATTTAATTTGTCAAAAAATTAATCTTATTTTTCCAAATTATTTTGCCTTTATTTGGTAATATTACTTTTAAATTGTAGTTCTCCTTATGTTTCATATTAAAAAAAATTTATTTGGTTAATTAAATTATTTCAAATGTATAATGTTTTAGCTTTAATATATTTTTACTTAATATTAAAATAACAATTAAGTCTTATTTATATCAATTTATGTTAATAATTCTCAAAAATTTCTAACACGATTATTAGAGATGAAAAAATATTATTAAATTTTTCTTAAACACTATCAAATTAAATATTAATCTTAATGTTTTTTAATTTTTTATTTCCAATTTTTCATTTCTTATAAACTGTTCTTATAGGTTGTCCTCATTTTATTATATTTCTAATATCCCTAAAATGTAAGTGTCAAAGAAAAAGCCAAGACAACCATCATTGGCTTAATAGGCTAATTCTAAGAATAAAATAAATATGAAATAAAAAATGAGTGATAATTTTGGAGAATCACATATGAGATTTAATCATAACATCTACTACGACATGTATGCAAGCAAGCCAACATCAATAAAGAGAAAATATGTTATGCTATAAAAGATAAACATTCTATCATCATTAAAAACATTACAGGTACTTGAAGTTTTTTATAGTAATTTTAATTCTCTTTTCTTTATGTGATCTTACATATTAGTGCCTATTTCAACTTTACTAGAAACTATATGTGCTAACCACTTTTTCAATTATATAGTTATAATAAAAATATCATTTATTGATTTATCATGTTATGTTCTTATGCTCAATTTTATTATATTTTGTTGTAAATTTTTTTGCAATAAATCTTAATATTTTTCCTATGTGGCCACTGACTACCTTATACTGGTTAAGTCTTTTGCCAAACATGACCACTAGTTGCTTCAAGATGGTAATATCTCAATCGTGTGACCCAAAAGGTCTCTAGCTATCTCACAAATATAATATTTCAATCTTAAGGTTTGCACTACTACAATCCATCTCATTGATAATATCTCAATCTATGGCCCAATATGTCTTAAGCACAATGAATAACACATATATTCATGTCATGTCATCTATGTCATCAACTATCTTTTCTTTAATCTTTTTTCACTTGTAAAATCATCTATTTTAAAATTATAAATGCATGAGTCCATAAGTATTTTTTTATTGTGTAATTAACTAGGACAAAAAAGTTCACATATTAATTTAATAACAATAAGAATGCAAAAATCCAATTTAAGTAAATATTTTATGTTGATACAAATGTTGATATAACATTAGTACCTCAAAAACACCTGCTCGATGTAAAATTCATGTTTAAGTTCTTAATTTCAGCAAATCAACACTAAATCCAACATACACACATGTTGTTCATGATAGAGAGCCTACTTCTCATGAATAATCCTAACTTCAGCAGATCAACACTACAAGAAGCATGCATAAGTATTTATGTAAAAGTATATAACTCAATATTTTTCTCATTGACTGTGATAGCTCTATAGATATTCAACAGTCCATTTTTATCAATTTCATCCTATTAATCATAATTTCCTCAACTAAATTTACAAACTTTTGCACAGTAAAAATTATGAAAGGATCGATGTGGAATTGCATGACTCATAAATTACAAAAATAATATAGTTTTTGTCACATTTCTTGATTTTTCTTTTAACATTAAATCTCAACTTGCAAAACTCAAAGGTTCCTACACTATAAACCTAATGGAAAAATTAGATCCTAATTAGAACAATATCATAGCTTATATTTCAAAAAAATAAAGAAATCACTTGAAAATATAGGAATAAATGGTGGGTTAATGAAGTCAGATTCTTACCACCATTGGTTTTCCCAAAATCTTCCAACAATGTCACAAAACTTTTATTCATGTCTCATATAATTGCTTTGCTTAAAATCCCATGAATTCCAAGTTGAAAACTATAAAATTAAAAACAACTTGAATGCTTTAGCACTTCTAACTTATGCAAGATCATCAAAAATGCTATTGCATCAAAATACTTGATTCTCATAAAAAGATTATGGTAATTGATGTGCTCAATGTCATCTACAAAGCTCTTGAGTGAAATTTCAAAAAACCTTCCACAAATGTCCTCTCCTATGGTTCCATTTGACATGGAGATAGGGAGAGAGAAATTATTGATTTTGGAAAAAGAACCAAAAATAGTTAATATATAATTAAGCATATCAGTTTTGAAAATTCGTAAAAATTACAAATGAACTCTAATCAACATGAAACAAATATCGTTAGACTCATCTAAATAAGCTCTAGCAAATTTTCTATTTATATTTTGAAATACTTTATTTTTCTTATATTTTAGCATGCTTTGCAAGATATGTGAATTCATACCTCATTTAATGATTAAGGATGTTAGAAATGCTGCCCTCCTGGTAAGATTTTCATCCTAAAATTTTAATATAGTGTGAGATACTTCTTTTTCATCTCATCCTTTCATTCATAGGCAACTTCACATTCTATTTGGTTATACCTTTATAGTTTAAGCATAGGAATTACTTTCTCAATTGGTTGAATTATTTTATTGAGATTACCATAGGCTTCTCTTCATAACTATGATTCGGTTACAATTCAATGGGGACTTGTATCATATAAAACTACATCATATGGTTCAAAAATGCAATTTCTCAAATGTAAATGTGAAATATAGTTTACACACATACCAATGATGAAGGTAATGTTATCATGTATGTAGCCTCTCCAACTCTTTCTAATAGGTGAAATAGAATAATATACCTTGGTTTCAACTTCCTAAATTTCCAAAATTGAGTTGTAGCATTCATTGGGCTCACTTTTAAGAATACTTGATCTTCTTCTTGGAGCACTACCTTTTTGTGTTTGATGTCAAATTAATTTTGATTATCTTCTGTATTTTGTAATCTTTTATTGAATTTTTTATTCATGCCATTTATATGTTGTCACCTACTTCATGCCAACATAGTAGTGACCAACAATTTTTGTAATGTAGTGCCTCAAATGGTGCAATTTTGATGTTAGATTGATAACTATTGCTGTAAGTGAATTCAATAAATCCCAAATGTGTATCCCAACTTTTGCAAAACTCTAATATGTTTACTCTCAACATATTTTTCAATGTGTTTGTAGTTTTTAATTTTATCCATCTATTTGAAGATGAAAAGCTTTCAAACCTTGATTGAGAACCAAATGCTTCTTGTACTTTTTTTAGAATAGTTGGGTTGTATTAGAATCTTGATTAAATATAATTCCCTTGAAATACTCCATGTAATTTTATAATTCGATCAATATAAATATGTGCTAACCTTTTAATTGAACAATAGTTACAATGGCTAGAAAATGGGTTGATTTTGTTAATCAATCAATAATTACCAACATAGCATCATATCTTTAACTAGTTTTTGGCAACCCAACTACAAAATCCATTGATATTTCTTTCTATTTCGATTTTGAGATAGAAAGGGGTTAGAATAGCATCCTTTGTCTTTATTTCACCCTTTCATTTATTGGCATGTCATGCAGTTGCTTATTAATCACACTTTTCTTCATACCATTTCACCCAAATCTATTTTTCAAGTCATGATACATTTTTATAATTCTTAGATGTATTGTGCATCTTTTTACATGTGTCACTTTCAATAAAATTTGTTTCCATGCATTTGTTGTAGAAATATGTATTCTATTTTTTAAAAAAAACTTTTTTATTTAAACTAAAATTTGTTGCTTTTTCTTTAGTAATCTTTACCCTTATTTCTTAGATGATCTCATTTATATCTTGAGCAATTCAATATGTTGAAATAACTAATTGAGGCAAGTTCATTGTAATAGCTATTTATATTATATTTAATTTGAGCAAATTTAATTAAACTAGTACTTGTGCTTCTTTTGACCTTCATGCCATTCTATGGAGACTAACCCTATGATTTAAAGCATCAACTTCAATGTTAGATTTACTTGGGTATTAAACAATGTGATGACATAATCTTTAAGTATTTTTAAACATATTCATTGTCCTAAATTTAATTTCTTTTGTGTGAAAATATACTTCAAACTTTGATGATCAATAAATTGATAATGTTTAATGAAAGCATTGGTAAACCCTTGAGGCAAACTTAGATACACCAAGCCAGAGATCATTTATAGAATAATTTCTTTGATGATTTTTTAGTTGCTTAGAAACATATGCTATAACTCTATCATTTTGCATTCATACACACCCAAGTCCTTCAGATGATGCATTGGTACATACCTAAAATTAAATTTTTCTCTCAAGTAATGCTAAAAGTCTTGTTGAAGTCAGATTGTCTTTTAAAGTTTAAAGACTTCTTTCTTTGTTTGAAGCCCATTAAACATCACTAACTTCTAAGTTAATCTTATTAATGATATCACAACCTAAGAAAAACTTTGACAAATTTTTTATAGGACCCAACAAAAAAACAAAGCTTCACTTTCAGTTATGTCACAAGCCTTATACCATTCGGTTTACTAGACAACCAAAAATTGAATTTTTGAAACATTACAAGAAATTGGTGCTCTCATAGCCTCTATAACAATAGATGTAATTAGCTTTTGCATCCTAATTTATCTATTGAATAGATTAAGATTTCATGAATAAAAATAATAGCAAAATGATCTAACTACTTAAACACTATATTCATCAAATCCTTGAAAGTTGTTAGAGTATTTTTTTAAACTAAAAAGCTAACATAAGAAATTAAAAATAATTTTGTTGTTTTCTATAAGATTTGTTTGAAGTGTCTTCTCTTCTAACGCTTAGTTCATGGAAACGAGATGTTAAGTCAATCATTGAAAATACTTTAGCTCCTTATAATTAATTGAATATTCATATATTTTGCTTATTAAATGATGTGTTCTTGATGGTGATCTTCTTTAATTCAATATAATCAATACATATTGTTAAGCTTCCATCATTTTCTCCACAAAATAACACAGTTGCACCCTAAAGAGATGCACAAAGTTTGACAAAACCTTTGTTAATCAAATTTAGTAATTTTGTTTTAGTTCCTGTAATTCATGTGGCACCATTCTATAGGGTGATTTTGAGTTTGGTCTTACTTCTAGAATGAAATCAATCATAAATTGAATCTCTCATTACGTAGCATTCAAGGTAATCCTTTACGAAACACATCTTGGTATTCAAAAGCCACTAAAACTTCTTACAATTAGAGTTATTTGTTTTCTAGTTCCTATGTTAACACTAGATAATGCCCAAATCCTTTTCTTATCAGTCTTTAAGTCTTTAGAGCAAATATTATAGGTACCTTCCTACCCTTACCAAAAAAAATCAATTCAGTACCACCTATTATATGAATCTTCAATTCCTTTCCCAATAATAAAAAATGACTTAATGGAATGTTGGAAAATCTAGCCTAATGATAACATCAAATTCTAATAGTTTTATTATAACTAATAAGGATTTAAAATGTGTCTTATTGATTTTTGCATCTTATTGAATATAGTTTTCTACATTCCCCTCCTCTCTTATAGGCAATTTTTTTAAAAGAGAAGTTTTTGAAATATTCATCTCACTTTCCAGTCATGAAATGAGATAAGCGAATATAAAAGAATGGGATACACTATAATCAAATAAAACTAGTACAAGCATATCTTATATTATAAGAGTACATATGATAACATTAGGTGATACAGGAGCCTTTCTTTGTGTGAAGATGTAAATGTGGCATTAAGTTTATGATATTCAATCATCATGTCATTTTAACATCAGTCCTCTAGGGCTCAAACATCTCTGATACCAATATTGTGATAGCCTATTTTTTCTTTTTTCCAAATTTCAATTGATGTACTTTCCCATTACATAATTCCTAGATTTGTTTTCTAATTGTGTAATCTATGATATCCCAAATATGGCATCACTTATTTCTCTTTTTATATGTTTAATTAATTTTCCAAAATTTAGTCTTCAAACGGTCAGAAGCCTTCCTAAATTTTATTTTTTTCCAATTTACCAGTACAACAATACAATAGTTGCATCCATAATATCACAACCAAGCAGTTAATATCCACAATTATAACTATTAATGACCAAATCTATTACACCATCCACACATCATAGTTCCAGCATTTATTACAATGCTATAGTCTTTTTCTATATACACATAAAATATTAACTTTATCACAAGATTAATAATTAATTCTACACAACTCTTGCAAAAAAGCTTTGCAATTACAATTCTTTATTTTTTATCAGCTCTTCTTTTAGCCAGTCATCTTGTTGAAAGGTTTTCATTACATCAAAAATATTAGTACCAAAGAAAAGGCTCAGCCAATCATCACTAGCTTAGTAGACCATCTCTAATAGAAAAATAAAGGTATAAAATATGAAATAACTAATAATTTGAGATGATCACACGTGAGGTCTAATCATAACCCTCATTTAGCTTGTAAGCAAGCAAGTCAACATGAATGTAAAGAGGAATTATGTTATGTTATCAAAGAAAAATAAGTTTATGATCTAAAAATAAATTACATCCATATGACATTTTTTATTCTACTTTTAAATCTCTTGACTTAATATGATCTTCCTTATCACTGCATTTTATCACTTAACTAAGCAACTTTATGCGCTAACTATATTTCAATTTAGTTACAATTTAAGCCACATTTAGTGATTTATCTTATTATATTCTCATGCACAATCATGCTTAGTAAATCTCAATAGTATTGCCTACATGGCCACTAGCCACCTCATAGTGATAATATCTTAATCTTGTCATCCGTAGAGGTCACTACCAACCACACCATGGTAATATCTCAATCGTGAGGTACACATGGTAACAAGCCACTTCATGATAACACTATTTCCATAATTTACTTAGGAAAGTAATACTCTCAATCGATGTCCAATCGAGATGAAACAAATGACATTTGACTTTTCTTGATAAGCTTAATATAATTAAACATTGATTGTACTCATACTAATGAGCTATATCAAATTAAAAATTAATTTAAATATCATTAAATTTTTTATGACCTTTTCACACTTTTTGAGTAATTTTGATTAGTACATATTTCAATGATTGAGGATGTTATGTTCAATATATTTATTATCTTAGAATGTAAATTTCTCATAAACTTTATTTTATTAATTTAGATTTTTTTACTCTGATTTTTTATACAATTCTAGAGCTCTAAATATCTTTTGTGAGGCCTTTACATAGTTTTGATTTTGTTATTTCATTTTACTTCAATTTATCTCATTTAAGCATTAATGTATATTTGTTTAATATAAAAACAATAACTTGTTATTATTTATTTCTTTTTACTTTGGAAAGTAGTAGCAACTCCAAATATGGTTTGATGGAGACAAATATACATGACTGGACTCGACTCGATGAACTCTATTCCATTGATTATTTATTTTTATAAATAGAAATGTTTTCTTTTCTAATGTTTTGGTAATTTTTAGAGGCTTTTCAATTTCTACATAATTTATCGATCAAGAAAGTTACAATTGATAACTTTTACATCTTTGGATACAAATTACTAACAAAAATTAAATTTTCTTTATATTTTTTCATTTGGTTATTTTACAATAAGCTCTAATTTTACTCCAACATTAATATAGCTTTTATTTTGATAGATTAAATTGTTTCGAGTAATCCAACTTTAGTTTTAACATTATTAGTTTGGTATTAAAATAATAAATAAAAAATAATTTGTTACTATTAAAGCTTATTTAACTTTTTAATTCACAGTAATTCTAAAAATGGTCTACTCAAGATGAAACAAATGTCATTAAACTCATCTTAAATAGCTCTAGGATTTGGTAAGTTTTTCGACAAAGGCTTTTTGTAAATGTTTTAAAGATTGAGGATAATGCAAATGATCTATTTAGTATTCCAAAAATCAACTCTCGTATCTAATTAATCTCATTTTTTTAAAGTCTTTTGCTTTTAGTTATTTATATTGCTATGAAACTTTTATTCTCTTCTTATGTGGCAAATCTCTATTTAATTTGGTATGATTACATTATTTTAATTTATCTTGTTTTAGCTTAAAAATTTTTTACTTAATATTGAAATAATATTTATTATTATTTATGTTTATTTACCTTTGTAAATCATAAACATTAGAAAGAAGGTCTGATAAATGAAAAAGAAATGTAGTCATTTTTATCAAATATTTTATTTAATAAGGTTTTTACATGCTTAATTAGACATTTTGATTTGTATTCGATTTGATGATTGAAGATGTTAAAATCTATCTCTTTAGCATAATAGAAAGCAATTTTCTTATAAAATTGATATTATTTCTTTAAATTTTTTGCTTTCATTTTTTTTTCTTACTATTAAACACTGAATCTCTTCTTGTGTGGTTGTTATATTATATTTGTTTGGCTACATTATTCTACTCTAATTTATATTTTTCTAGCTTTAATATTTGTTTACTTAATTTTGAAAAAATCTTAATTTTTTATGCTTATTTACTTTCGTAATTCACAAAAAGTTATAATAAGATCTGACAAAGATACAAAAAACGCATTACACTTATCTCAATTGGTTTTCTCAAACCAAATAACAATTTTAATTTTTTTCAAATTTTTTTATAAATTTCAACTACATTATGAGAAATGTTTTTTTTTCCTAATTTGATGATTGAGAATGTTACATTATATCACCTTAGTAACTTAGAAAGTAATTTTCTAACACACTTTATCCCATTTTTTCAAAATTATCATATCAAATTTATTTGCTTACAATATAACTCTAATTCTTCTGTCATATGACCATTAAATCACATTAGCTTCTTTGTATTACATTGCCCTAATTTATCTTTTTTTACCTCTTATATGTATTTTCTAAGTATT
>JAIUJO010000144.1:1340867-1359101 GCA_023846275.1 Vanilla planifolia
CTCTTCTTCTTCTTGTTCATCTTCTACTACTAATACTACTTCTTCTTCTTCTTTTTCATCATCATCTTCTTCTTGTTTTTTTTTCTTTATCATCTTTGTCTTCTTCTTCTTCTTCTTCTTCTTCTTCTTCTTCTTCTTATTCTTCTTACATTTAACCTAATTCTTCTTCTTCTATTTCCTCTTTCTTCTTCTTCATCATTTTCTTCTTCTTCCACTTCTCCTTCCCCTCCTTCTTCCTCTTCTTCTTCTTCCTCTACTTCTTCTTCTTCTTATTCTTTTTCTTCTTCTTTTTCTTATTCTTCTTCCTCCATTTCTTCTTTCTTCTCTTTTTTTCTTCCTCTTCATCTACTTTTATTACTTTGTGTTCTTCTTCTTCTTACTCTTGTTCTTCTTCTTCTTCCTCTTCCCCTTCTTCCCTTCTTATTTTTCTTGTTCCACTTTTTCTACTTCATCATTGTCATCATCATCATCTTCTTCTTCTTTTTCTACAACTTCTACTTCTTCTTCCTCCTCTTCTTCTTCTTCTTCTTCTTCTTTATCTTCTTCTTCTTCTTCTTCCTCTTCTTCTTATTCTTCTTCTTCTTCTTCTTCTTCTTCTTCCTCATCTTCTTCTTCTTCTTCTTCTTCTTCTTCATCTTCATCTTATTCTTCATCTTCTTCATTTTATCCTTCATCTTTGTCATCTTCTTCTTCATCTTCTTCTTCATCTTCTTCTTCTTCTTTCTCTTCTTCTTCTTCATCTTCTTCTCCTCCTCCTCCTCCTAAAACTTCTTCTTCTTCTTCTTCTTCTTCTTCTTCTTCTTTCTTCTTCTTCTTCTCCTTCTTCTTTGTCTTCTACTTCTTCTTCTTCTTCTTCTTTTACTTCTTCTTCTTCTTCTTCTTTTCTTCTTCTTCTTCTTCTTCTACTTCTTATTATTCTTCTTCTTCTTGCTCCTCCTCTTCTTCTTCTTCTTTCAAATCGTTTCCTCTTCTTCTTATTCTTCTTCTTATTCTTCTTCTTCTTCTACTACTACTACTACTTCTTCTTCTACTTCTTCTTCTTCTTATTATTCTTCTCCTTCTTCAATTTCTTCTTTTTCTTCTCCCTTTTCTTATTCTTCTTCTTCTTCTTCTTCTTCCTCCTCTTCTTCTACTTACCCTTCTCCTTCTTCCTCGTCTTCCTCTCCTTCTACTTCTTTTTCTTCTTCTTCTTCTTCTTCTTCTTCTTCTTTTCTTCTTCTTCAACTTCTTCTTCTCCTCCTTTTTCTTCTTCTTCTTCCACTTCTTCTTATTCTTCTCCTTCTTCTTTTATTCCTCCCTCTACATCTACTTTTTCTTCTCTTTCTTCTTCTTCTTCTCCTCCTCCTAGTTCTACTTCTTATCCTTCTTCTTCTTGTTGTTGTTCTTCTTCTTCTTCTTCTCCTTCTTCTTCTTCTTCTTCTTCTTCTTCCTTATCTTCTTCTTCTTCCTCTTCTAATTCTTTTTCTTCTTCCTTTTTTCTTCTTCATCTTCTACTTTCGTTTTTCTTCTTCATCTTCTTCTTCTTCGTCTTCTTCTTCTTCTTCTTTTTCTTTTCTTCTTCTTCCTCTTCTTCTTCTTATTCATCTACATCTTCTTTTTCTTAATATTATTATTATTATTATAATTTTTATCTGTATTATTATTCATCATCATCTTCTTCTTCTTCTTCTACTTCTTTTCCTTTATCTTCCCATCCTTATTCTTCTCCTCTTTCTTCTTCTTCTCGCGCTTCTTCTTCTTCTTCATCTTCTTCTGCTTCTGCTTCTTCTTCTTCTACTCCTTCTTCTTCTCCTTCTTCTTCTTCTTCTTCTTCTTCTTCCCCTTCATCATCATCATCTTCTTCTTGTTCTTGTTCTACTTCTTCTTCTTTATTTTAATCTTTTTGTTCTTTTTTTTCTTCTACTTCTTTTCTTCTTCTTATTCCTATTCTTATTCACATTCTGCTTATACTTTTTCTTTTTCCACCACTTCTTCTTTTTCTTCTTCTTCTTCTCCTACTTTTCCTTCTTCTTTAGCCTCTTATTATTATTATTATTATTCTTATTCTTCTACTACTACTTCTTCTTCTTTTCATCTTATTCTTCTTCTCCCTCTTCTTCTACTTCTTTTTCTTCTTCTTCTTCCTCTTCTTCTTCTTCTTCTTTGTCAACATCAACTTATTCTTCTTCTTCTTCTTCTTCTTCTTCTTCCTCTTCTTCTTCATCATCTTCTTCTTTTTCTTCATCATCTTCTTATTCTTCTTCTTCTTCTTCTTCTTCTTCTTCTTCTTCTTCTTCTTCGTCTTCTTCTTCTTCTACTTCTTCTTCTTCTTCTACATGTGCTTCTTCTTCATATTCTACTTCTATTACTTCTTTTTCCTCTTCTTCTTCCTCTTCTTCTTGAACTTAATTTTCTTCTTCTTCTTGCTTTTCTTGTTCTTTTGCTTCCTCTTCTTCTTCATCATTTTCTTTTTCTTCTTCTTCTTCTTCTTCTTCTTGTTCTTCTTCTTCTTCTTCTTCTTCTTCTTTTCCTTCTTGTTCTTTTTCTTCTTCTTTTTCTCCTCCTCCTCCTCCTCCTCCTCCTTCTTCTTCTTATACTTCATCATTTTCTTCTCATTGTCCTTCTTCTTCTTCTACATCTTCTTCTCCTCCTTTTTCTTCTTCCTCTTTCTACTTCTTTTTCTTCTTCTTCTACCTCTTCTTCTACCTTTTCTTATTCTTCTTCTTTTTCTTTTTCTTCTTCTACTTCTTCTCCTTCTTCTTCTTCATAATCTTCATCTTTTTCTTCTTCTTACTCTTCTTTTGCTTCTGATTCTCCTTCTCATTCTTCTTCTTCATAACCACCATCGTAATCATCATCATCTTCTTCTTCTTCTTCTTCTTTTCTTCTTTTTCTTCTTCTTTTTCTTCTTATTCTTCTTCTTCTTCTTCATCTCCTTCTTTCTTCTTCTTCTTCTTCTTCTTCGATTACTACTTGTTCTTCTTCTACTTCCTGTCCTTATTCTTCATCTTCTTCCTCTTGTTCTTCTACTTTTTCTCATTCTTCTTCTTCATCGTCACCTTCTTGTTCTATTTCTTCTTCTTCTTGTTCTTTTTCTTCTTCAACTTCTTTTTTATCTTCTTCTTCTTCCTCTTCTTCTTCATCTTTTCATCTTCTTCCACTTCTTCATCATCATCATCATCTTCTTCTTCTTCTTCCCCTTCTTCTTCTTCTTCCTCTTCTTCCTCTTTCTTTTCTACTTCTTCATCGTCATCATCATCTTCTTCTTCTTCTTCTTCTACTTCTTTTTTATTTTCTTCTTCATCTTTATAACATTCATCTTCATCTTCTTCTTCTTCTTCCTCCTCTTCTTGCTCTTCTTCTTTGTCTTCTTTTGCTTTCCCTCCTCCTCTTCCTTCATCTCCTTCTTATTCTTCTTCTTCTTCTTCTTCTTCTTCTTCTTCTTTTTCTTCTTATTCTTCTTTCTCTTTTTTTTCTTCTTCTTCTTATTTGTCTTCTTCTTCTTCTCTTACTTCTTCATCTTTTTCTTCTTTTTCTTATTCTTCTTCCTCTTCATCTTCTTATTCTTATTTTTCTCCTTCTTCTTCTTCTTCTCTTTCTTCTACTTATTCTTCTTTGTCTTCTTCTTCTTCTTCTACCCTTTCTTCTTCTTCTTCGTATTCTTCTTCTTCTTCTTCTTTTTCTTCTTCTTCCTTCTCATCTTCTTCTTCTCGTTCTTTTTCTTATCATTCGTCTTCATTACTATAATTATCATCGTCTTTTACATCTTTTTTCTTCTTCTTCTACTTCTTTTGTTCTTCTTCTTCTTCTTCTTCCCCTTCTTCATTTTCCTCTTCTTCTCCTTCTTCTCTTTCTTATTCTTATTTTTCTTCAACTTTTTCCACTTTTTCTTCTTCTTCTTCTTCCTCTTCCTCTTCTTCTTCATCTTGTTTTTCTTCCTCTTTTTGTTCTTCTTCTATTTCTTCCTCTTCCTCTTTTTCTTTTTCTTCTTCGTCTTCTTCTTCTTCTTCTTCTTCTTCTTTTTCTTCTTCTCCTTCTCCTTCTTCTTCTTTTTCTTCCTCTTCTTCCACTTCTTCTTCTTCTTCTTCTTCATATTCTTCTTCTTCTTCTTCCTCCTCCCCTTCTTCTTCTTCTTCCTAATCTTCGTCCTCTTCTTCTTCCTCTTCTTCCTCTTCTTCTTCTACTTCACCTTCTTCTTCTTCCTCCTCTTCTTCTTCTCCTTCTTCTTCTATTTTTTTCTTCTTGTTCTTCTTCTTCCTCTTCTTCTTCTTCCTCTTCTTCTTCTTTTTCATCTTTTTCGTCTTCATCATCTTCTTCTTCTTCTTCTTCTTCTTCTTCTTCTTCTTCTCTTTCTCCTCCTTCTTCTTCTTCTTCTTCTCCTCCTCCTCCTCCTCTTCCTCCTCCTCCTCCTCCTCCTCCTCCTTTTTCTCCACCTTCTTCTTCTCCTCCTCCTACTTCTTTTCTTCTTCTCTTTCTTCTTCTTCTTCTCCTCCTCCTCCTTTTAGTTCTTCTTCTTCTTCTCTTTCCTCTTCTTCTTCTTCTTCTTTATCTCCACCTTCATCTTCTTCTTTATCTCTATTCGATGATAGCCGAAACCTTTTGTCGATCCACAAAAATCCCTTTTGCACTAACCACATGTCCTATGAAAATGAATTTGGGTAACCAATACTAACATTTTGAGAATTTGGCATATAATTAGTTTTCTCTCAATGTCTGTAATGTTAAATGCAAATGTTTACTATGTTCTTCCAAGGTCTTGGAATAAATCAAGATGTCATCAATAAAAATAATTATAAAGTGGTCCAAATATTTCTTGAACACTTGATTCATTAAATCCATAAAGGTTGTTAGCGTATTAGTTAGACCAAAGGGTAGTATTAAAAATTCATATTGTCCATACCTTGTTTTGAAAGCTATCTTTGGAACATCATCTTGCTTGATTTTTAACTGATGATATCTAGATCATAGATCAATTTTAGAAAAGACAACTGCTCCATGCAACTGATCAAATAACTCATCAATCTGAGGTAAAGGATATTTGTTCTTGATAGTGATTTTATTGATTTCTCGATAGTCCACACACATACAAAGACTACTGTCTTCTTTTTTGACAAATAAGACAGGTGCTCCCCATGGGATATGGTTGGCCTAAAAATCTTTTGTTTAACAATTCTTGTAGTTGTATTTTGACTTCTTGTAATTCAGCAGGTGCTATACGATAAGGAGATTTTGAAATTGGCTTAGCACCAGGAATCAATCGAATTTCAAATTCAATTTCCCTATCTAAGGGTAACCCTGATAATTCCTTTAGGAAGACATCCAAATATTCTTTAACTATCGGTACTTTAGAGGGTTGAAAAAATTGTTTATCCAAGTCCACAATGGATACCATACATCCATCACATCCTTTCTTTAATAGCTTCTGGGCTTTAAGCATAGTTATGATAGGAATTTTTCTCCCTTGGCCAAAATAGATCAATTTATCTTCTCTAGGGATTGGGATTTCAATTCTCTTTTCAAAACAATCTATTTTTACTTTATGCTCAAATAACCAATCCATGCCAAGAATTACATCAAATTTTGTCAGAGATAAGATGTGCAGCAATACTGAGAATTGCTTTCCTTCGATGTCTGTCTCATCTTTAATAAACTTTTCTGCATTGATACTGCTTCCATCCAGTATTTTTACTACTAATAGATCTTTCATGGAGTGTAATAAGACATTTATTTATCTCGATGCATTAGTGGATATAAAAGAATATGAGACTTCACAAACTAAGAGTATAGAAACAGGTAAGTTGTGTAACACTAACATACCTATAATGATGTCTGTAAAGTCCAGAGCATCTTACTGAGTGATCGAATAAATATGCACCTGACCTCCCATTCCTGCCATTCCACCTCTAACTACAGCACCTGAGGTCGTCGTAGATTCACAACCTCTACCTCGACTTGCATCATCTCTAACTCCACTTGTTGAAACAGTAACAGAATTAAATTCTAAAACTTTTGGACAATCCCAAGCAATATGCCTTGGTTCTTGGCATTGGTAGCAACTGATTAGTATGATAGACTCTAATCTACATTCTCCCATATGTTATCTTCCACATTTCTTACATCTACTCATTCTATCTGAGCTCCAACTAACTCTATTAGTGCTTGGTTCATATGGTCTGAACCTAGAAGTTTCTCCTCTTGAGAAACTAAGACAATCCCTTTTTCCTATGAATTTGAATTTAAACATTAAAAAATCAAATGCTTTCTTCTCTTCTTCTTTACTAATTGCTAGCAAACTGAGTTTAAGCTCAACCGTGTCAGCATGCTTTAGTAACTCCACATAGTTTGTTGTTCAGACTGCTACTAAAGTTCACAAATTTTATCCTGTAGTCCTCATCAAAAAATGTAACACCGTTGTTCTTCGGGTGTTACTAAATGAGGCACATATTTAGCCAGGTGGGAAAATTTGATTTCATATGCAATAACTCACTGATTGCCTTGCCTGAGATTATTCAACTCTTCCCTTATTTTGGCTTTAATTGAGAAGGACATATACCATTACTCAAATTTTTTTGTGAATTCTTCCTAAGAGATGTCTTTCATTAATCAACTTGAAAGTGAAGCCGATGTCGAGAACTCCACCATAATCTGACAGCATCTTTTAGTATCAAAACTACCAAGGCCACCTTTCTATCATCTGGGCAAGACATCCCTTCAAAGATAACATTCATTTGCTATAACTAGTTTTCTACAATCATAGGATCCTCTTCCCCAGCAAAAGGAGGATGCATCCACTAAAATTGGTCAACCATAAAGTCGATAAATGCCTCTCCTCTATCACTGCCAATGTTTCCAACTGATTGCAACAAAGAGACTAAGGTTTGCACTAATTCTTGTTGCATATCTCCTTGCTACTCTTTTCCTTTAGCCTTCTCTATATTTCCAAATTTAGATCTTTCCATGGTTTGAAGTATATCACAATCCTACAAAACCATATAGGTTTTTTGACAAAATTTAAACTAAATGTAACACTAAAGATGCAAATGCATATGCTATGTTGGTATCCTCACACCCATTTCCCACCTATTCTAGAACAAAAGGCTCTGATACAACCTTGCTATAGCCCCCACCTAAACCAGTACCCTAGATAACAAAATTATCATCAAAATGAGGATAAGGAGTAGAAACCCAAGGTGGGGACCTGATGGTAAGACAAACACCCACTCCAAAATCCAAAATATATATAAACAGAACTTTTTTTTGAACAAATTTTCTAATACCAAACCCTTCCTTTTCTCATTTATCTAGTGAAAAGGGCTCTCCTGTAGCATCATCTTTTCCAGCTCTCGATGTTGTGGACACATGGATGTATGACCAGTGATGTAATCACAAAACGAGATTTTACATATCTTAGTAGATAAATCCATAATAGATAACCAAATATGAAAGATATAAAATGGAAAGGCATACCATGTGTAGTGAAAATAAATCATATGCATAAAACTACAATCACACAAGATGTCATATATATGGTAATGTCAAATGAAAACTATAAAGAAATGCCAATCCCTTATATAGGTGTGTTATTATCAGGCCCAATTCCCTTTGATGCATTATCCACTGGATCCAATCATCACCATTAATAAATGACCCCTAGTCGAAATCCCACCAAACACATAACACTAGGTAGATATCTGATTCGAAGGTTGATACCGTGCAACACATGCTGGGCCCAATTCCACCTGGCAGGTATGGTGTCATACCTTACAACACATGTTGGGCCTGGTATAAATCATCATCGAGTCATAACACATAACATATAACACTAGGCAGATATTTGATCTGAAGATCAATACCTTACAATGCATGCTAGGCCTAGTGGTGAGGATAATGTTCTCTGGGAATCCTATTTTTAGTTGCCATTTTTCTAAACATCAATCCAGATACTTATACCATATCAAAAGACCTTTCGTTCTATATTGCTTCTTCTCTTTTTATTTGAGCATATCGTATCATATTATTTCTTCCTTTATCATATGTAATAATATTAATGTATAACATATGCAACAATCAAAATATTGTGACACTAAGAAAAGCATGTAAAAATACATAATAATGTGCCACATCATAGGGTTAAGAATTTATCTACCTAACTTTTGATGTACAATTTTCTATTACCTACTTCTTATTCTTCTTGATGTCCTACAAGCTCATAAAATGCTAAAATAATCAATTTAAAAATATGCTTATTAGCCAAAATTGCTTTCTAAAAGCTGTTCCCAAACATTAAAATCCCAATGTCATAATTTCGACTGTTTTGCTTCCATCGGTGTTGGTCTTCCAATGTGCCCGATTCAGTAGTGCGAACCGGTCCAAGGCCTAAACCCATTCCTGATCATCTCTCTCCCTTCCGACGGAACCGAAAAAGTTCACCAGCAAAATTAGAGACCTCCTTTGTCTCTTGCCGGCCAATCGGACCACCCTCTTGGTCTCTATCGCTCACTGTTTCCACTACCCTTGCTACTGAAGCAAAATTCATAGTTTTTTTACCTTGCACAAAATCCTCGTCGCCCATCACTGTCACGTGCCGAAACTTCGTTAAGCAAGGCAGTAGTTGTAAGAAGTCTAGCTCTCGCACTCCGGCAACCTCCCCGCAGTCGGTGTTCGCAAATGTCCTTTTCAAATGCACCCTGCTTTGAATTTTAAAACTACGTAAACCAACTTCCCGAGGGTTCAGGAACAGGCATTTCGCATAACACCCCTTCAGAATTCTTTATTTGCACATATATCCTCTACCCAGAAGAGTACACCTATGTTGAACTTCCTAAAATTACACATATACCCAGCACAACCAACATCTTTTAAAATTGCAAATATACCTTTTGCCAAAACGAATTCAAACTATGTCGACATTTACAAAATTACAAATCTATCCTCAATGTTAAAAATTTATCTCACATCCTTTTAAAAATTCATAATTTATTTCAAAGAGCATCGAAAATTATAAACTAAACCCTATTGGACTAGTCTCAAAAAGCTCTTTATCAAAATAAATAAAATTAAAAAAACTAAGGCTGTTACATCTTCTTCTTCTTTTACCTGTTCTTCATCATCTTCATCTATTTCTTCATTTCTTCTTTTTCTTCTTCATCAACATCATCTTCTTCTTCTTCTCCTTCTTCTATTACTTCTTGTTTTGCTTCTTCTATTTCTTCGCCTTTTTCTTCAACTTCTTCTCCTCCTTCTTTTGCTTCTTCTTCTTCTACTACTACTACTACTTCTTCTTCCTCTTCTTCTTCTTCTTTTTCTTCTTCTTCTTTTTCATTATCTTTTTTTCTTCTTCTACTTCTTCTTCACATCTAATTCTTCCTCTTCTTCTCCTTCTTCTTCGTCTTCCTCTTCTTCTTTGTCATCATCATCATCTTCTTCTTCTTCTTCTATTTCATTCCTTTCTTCGTCCTCTATTTCTTCTTCCTCTTCTTCTCATCTACTTCTTCTTTTTCTTCTTCTTCTTCTTCCCTTTCTTCCTCTTCTTCTCCTTCCTCTTCTACTTCTTCTTCTTCTTCTTCTTCTTCTTCTTCAATTTCTTTTTCTTCTTCTTCTTTTTCTTCTTCTTCTTCTTCTTCCTCTTCTCTTCTTTTGCTTCTTCTTCATCTTCATTTTCTTCTTCCTCTTCTTCTCCTCCTCCTCCTCCTCCTTTTTCTTCTTCTTCTTCTCCTTCATATTCTTTTTCTTCTTCTTCACCTTTTTCTTCTTTTTCTTCTTATTCTTCCTCTTCTTCTTTTTCTTCTTCTTCTTTTCTTCCTCTCTTTCTCTTCTTCATTTTCTTCTTCTTCTTCTTCTTCTTCTTCTTCTTCTTCTTCTTCTTTTCTTCTTCTTTTTCTTCTTCTTCCCCTTCTTCTTTTTTCTTCTTCTTCTTCTTCTTCATATTCAACGTTTTCTTCGACTTCTGGTTTTTCTTCTTCTTCTTCTTCTTCTCCTTCTTCTTCTTCTTCTTCTACTTGTTCTTCCTCTTGTACTTCTTCTTCTTCATCGTCTTCTTCTTCTTCTTCTTCTTCTTTCTGCTCTTCTTCATCTTCTTCTTCTTCTTCCACTTCTTCCCTTTCTTCCCCTTCTTCTTCTTCCTCTTCTTCTTCAACTTCTTCTTCTTCTTCTTCTACCTCCTCCTCTTCCTCTTCTTCTCCTTCCTCTTGTCCCTCTTCTTCTTCTCCTCTTTCTTCTTCCCCTCCTCCTACTTCTTCTTCTTCTTCCTCTTCATCAACTTCTTTTGCTTCTTCTTCTTCTTCTTCTTCCTCTTCTTCTTCATCTTCTTCTTCTTCTCTTTTTTTCTTCTTCATCTTCTTCCTCTTCGTCTTCTTTCACTTCTTTTTCTTTTTCTTCTTCCTCTTCTTCTTCTCCTTCTTCTTCTTCTTTATTTTAGTCTTCATCATCTTCTTCTTCTTCTTCATCATTTTCTTATTATTATTATTATTAATATTACTAATGTTATTATTATTAGTATTATTATTATTATTCATCAACATGTTCTTCTTCATCTTCTTCTACTTGTTCTTATTATTCTTATTCTTCTTCTTCTCTTCATCATCTTCTTCTTCTATTCTTCCACTTCTTCTTCTTCTTTTTATTCATTTTTTTCATCTTTTTCTTCATCTTCTTCTCTTCCATCTTCCTCTTCTTTTTGTTCTACTTCTTCCACTTCTTCTTCTTCTTCCTCCTCCTCCTCTATGACTTCTTGATTTCTTCCTCTTCTTCTTCCTCTTCTTCTTCTTCTTCTTCTTCTTCATCTTGTTCTTTCCTCTTCCTCTTCTTCTTCTTAAAACTTCTACTTCTTCTTCCTCTTCTTCTTCTTCTACTTCTTCTTCATCTTTTTCATCTTCTTCTTCTTCGTCATCATCATCTTCTTCTTCCTCTTCTTCTTATTCTTCTTCTCCTTCTTCTTTTTCTTCTTTTTCTTCTTCTCCTACTTCTTCTCTTCTTCTTCTTCTTCTTCTTCCCTCTTCTTCTTCTTCTTCTTCTTCCTCTTCTTCTTATTCCTCTCCTCCTTGTTCTTTGCCTTCTTCTTCATCATCTCCTTCTTATTCTTCTTCTTCTTCTTCTTTCTTTTTGTCTTCTTCATGATTTCTTCCTCTTCGTCTTGTTTTTCTAATTCAACTTTTTTTCTTCCTCTTTTTCTTCTTCTTCTGCTTGTACTTATTCCTCTTCTTCTTTTTCATCTACTTATTCTTCTTCTTCTTCTACTTCCTCTTCTTCTCCTTCCTATTCTTCTCCTTCTTCTTCTCCTCTTTCTTCTTCCCATCCTCCTCCTCCTCCAACTTCTTCTCCTTCTACTTCTTCTTTCTACTTCTTCCTCTTCTTCTTTTTCCACTTCTTCTTCTTCTTCTTCATTTTCTACTTCTTCTTGCTCATCGTCTTCTTTCGCTTCCTCATCTTCTTCTTTTTTTCTTCTTCTTCTTCTTCATCATCTTCTTCTTCTTCTTCTTCTTCTCCTCCTCCTTCTTTCACTCAATCTTCTTCTTTATCTTCTCATACTTCATCTCTTTCTTCTTCCACATCTTCCTCCTCCTCTTCTTCTTCTACTTCTTCTTCTCTTTTTTTTTATTCTCTTCTTTTTCATCTTCCTCTTTTTTTGTTCTACTTCTTCTTCTTCTTATTCTTCTTCTTCTTCAACTATGACTTCTTAATTTCTTCCTCTTCTTCTTCTTCCTCTTCTTCTTGTTCATCTTCTTCATCTTCTTCTTCTTCCTCTTCTTCTTCTTCTTCTTCTTCTTCTTCTTCCCTTTCTTCTTCTCCTTTTCTTCTTCTTCTTCTTCGTCTTCTTCTCCTTGTTCTTCTATTCCTTCTTCTACTCTTTCTTCTTCTCCTCCTTCCCCTCCACCTCATTCTTCTTCTTCTACTACTTCTTCTCCTTTTCCTTCTACTTCTCCTTCTTCTTCTTCTTTCTCTTCTTCTTCATCATCATCATCTTCTTCTTCTTCTCCACTTCTTCTAACTCTTATTTTTCTACTTCTTCATCTCCTTCTTCCTTATCGTCTTCTCCCACTTCTTCTTGTTCTTGTTCTTGTTCTTCTTCTTCGTCTTTTTCTTCTTCATTATTTTCTTCTTCTTCTTCTTCTTCTTCTTCTTCTTCATCATCATCTTATTGTTATTATTATTATTATTGTTATTATTGTTAATATTATTATTATTAGTGTCATTATCATTAATATTAATCATCATCTTATTCTTCTTCTTCTTCTTCCTCCATGACTTCTTTATTTCTTCCTCTTTTTTGTCTTCCTCTTCTTCTTCTTTTTCATCTTCTTCATCTTCTTCTTCTTTCTCTTCTTCAACTTCTTCTCCTTTCCCTTACTCTTTTTCTACTACTACTACATCCCCTTCTTCTCTTCTTCTTCTTCTTCTTTTTTCTTTTCCTTATTCTTCTTATTCTTCATCTTCTTTTACTTCTTCTTTTTCTTATCCTTCTTCACTTCTTCTTCATCTTCTTCTTTTTCTTCCTCTTCTTCTTCTTCATTTTCTTCATCTTTTTGCTCCTCTTCTTTTTTCTTTTTCATCTTCTTATTCTTATTCTTCTTCTTCATCTTCCTCTTCTTCTCTCTTCTTCTCTTTTTCATCATCATCTTCTTCTTTTTCATCTTTGTCTTCATCTTCTTCATCATCTTTTTCTTCTTCTACTTCATCTTCGTCTTCCTCATCTTCTTTCTCTTCTTCTTCTTCTTCTATTTCTTCTTTTTTTTATTATTCTCCTTCTTCTTCGCCTTCTACTTCTTCTTCTTCTCCTTCTTCTTCTTTTTTCTCTTCTTCTTCTTCTTCTTAATTTCTTCCTGTTCTTCTTCCACTTCTTCATCTTCTTCATCTTCTTCCTCTTCTTATTCTTCTAATGCTACTACTCCTCCTCCTCCTCCTTCTTCTTAATTCTCCTTCTTCTTCTTCTCCTTGTTCTTCTTCTTCTTCTTCTTCTACCTCATCTTCTTTTTCTTCTTCACTTCTTCATCTTCATCTTCTTCTTCTTCTTCCACTTCTTCTTCTTCTCCCTCTTCTTCTTCTTCTTCTTCTTCTCCATCATCTTCAACTTCCTCGTCGTCTTCGTCTTCCTCTTCTTCTTCTTCTTCTTCTTCGCCTTCTTCTTCTTCTTCTTCTTCTTCTTTGACTTCTTCTACTTCTTTATCTTCTTCTCCTTCTTCTTCTCCTCCGTCTTCTCATCTTTCTCCTCCTCTCCTCCTCCTCCTCCTCCTCCTCCTCCTTCTTCTTCTACTTCTTCTTTTTCATCCCCTACTTCTTCTTCTTCTTCTTCTTCTTCTTCTTCTTCTTCTTCTTCTGCTTCTTCATTTTCTTCTTCTTATTGTTCTTCTTCTTCACCATCATCATCATCTTCTTCTTCTTCTTCTTCTTCTTCTTCTTCTTCTTCTTCTTCTTCTTCTTCTTATTCTTATTCTTATTCTTCTTCCTCTTCCTCTACTTGTTTTTCTTCTTCTTTTACTTCTTCATCTTCTTCTTCTTCAAATTCTTCTTCTTCTTCGTCCTCCTCTTCTCTTTCTTCTTCTTCTTCTTCTTCTTCTACTTCTTCTTGTTCTTCTTCTTCTTCTTCTTCTCTACTTTTTCTTCTTCTTCTTCTTTTTCTTCTTCTTCTTCTTCTTCTTCTTCTTTCTTATCTTCTTCTTCCACTTCTTCTTCTTCTTCTTCTTCTTCCTTTTCTTCTTCATCATTTTCTTCTTCTTCTTCACCATCATCATCTTATTGTTCTTTTTATTATTAATATTTCAATTATTAATATTATTATTATCAATTTAAATCAACTTCCTCTTCTTCTTCTTATTCTTCTTCTGCTTCTTTTTATTCTTCTTGTTCTTCATTATCATCATCTTCTTCTTCTTCTTCTTCTTCTTCTTCTTCTTCTCTTTCTTCTTCTTCTTCTTCTTCTTCTTCTTCCTTTATGACTTTTTCTTGATTTCTTTGTCTTCCTCTACTTCCGTATCTTCTTCTTCTTCTTCTTCATCTTCTTCTTCTTCCTCTTCTTCTTCTTCTTCCCCCTCTTCTTCTTCGTCTTCTACTACTACTACTACTTCTTTGTGTTCCTTTTCTTCTTCTTCTATCTCTTCTCTTTCTTCTTTGTCTTCTTCTTCCTCTTTATCTTCTTCTTCTTCTTCCTACATGACTTCTTTTACATTTCTTCCTCTTTTTCTTCTTCCTCTTCTTCTTTTTCTTTCTCTTCTTTATCTTCTTCTTCTTCTATACTTCTTCTCCTTCCTCTTATTCTTCTTCCACTACTACTACTCCTTCTTCTTCTTCTCCTTCTTCTTCTACTTCTTCTTCTCCTCCCCCTTCTTCTTCTTCTTCTTCTTTTGCTTTTTCTTCTTAACTTCTTCTTCATCTTCTTCTTATTCCTCTTCTTCTTCTTTTTATTCTTGTTATTCGTCTTCTTCATCTTCTTCGTCATCTTCTTCATCTTCGTCATCGTCTTCTTCTTCTTCTTCTTAATTTTCTTCTTCTTCTTCTTCTTCTCCTTCTTCTTCTTCTTCTTCTTCTTCTTCTATTCTTCTTTTTCTTCTTCTTGCTCTTCTGTTTCTTCCTATTCTTCTTCCTTCTCTTCTTCTTTTTATTCTTCTCCTTCTTCTGTGCCTTCTACTTCTTCATCGCCTTCTAATTCTTCTTCTCTTTCTTCTTCTTTTTCTTGTTGATTCCCTCCTCTTCTTCTTCCTCTTCTTCTTATTTCTCTTCTTCTTCTTCTTCGTCTTCCCTTTCTTCATCTTCCTCTTCTTCAACTTCTACTACTGCTACTACTTCTCCTCCTCCTCCTTCATCTTCTTATTCTTCTTCTCCTTCTTCTTCTTCTTCTTCCTCTTCTTCTTCACCACTTTATCATCTTCTTCTTCTTCTTCTTCCTCTTCTTTTTCTTCCTCTTCCTCTTCTCTTCTTCTTCTTCTTCTTCTTCTTCTTCTTCCTTTTCTTCTTTCTCTTCTTCTTCTTCTTCCTCTCCATGATCTTCTTACTCTTCATCTTCTTCTTCCCTTTCTTCTTCTTCCTCTTCTTCTTCTTCCTTTTCTTCGTCTTCCTCTTCTTCTTCTTCTACTACTACTTCTTCTCCTCCTCCTTCTTCTAACTCTTCTTCTACTACTTGTTTTTGTTCTTCTTCTTCTTCTTCTTCTTCTATTTCCACTTCACTTCTTCATCTTCTTCTGCTTCTTCTTCCTCCTCTTCTTCTTCTTCCTCCTATTCTTTTTCTTCTTCTTAATCTTCCTTGACCTCATTGTCTTTCAATCCTTCTTCTTGTTCTTCTTCCTCTTCTTCTTCTTCGCCTTCTTCTTCCTCTTCTTCTTCTTCTTCTTCTTCTTCTTTCTTCATCTACTTCTTCTTCTTCTTCTTCTTCTTCTTCTTCTTCTTCCTCCTCCTCTTCTTCTTCTTCTTCTTCTACTACTACTTCTTCTTCCTCTTCTTCTTCTTCTTCTTTTTCATCTTCATCTTCTTCCCTTTCTTCTTCTACCTTTTATTCTTCATCTACAGCTACTACTTCTCCTTTTTCTTCTTCTGCTTCATCTTCTTCTTCTTCTTCACTTCATCATCCTCTTCTTCTTCTTCTTTCTCCTCTTCTTCTTCTTCTATTACTACTACTTCTCCTCCTTCTTCTTCTTCTACTTCTCCGCCCACTTATTATTATTCTTCTTCTTCTTCTTCACTTTTTATTTTTCTTCTTCTTCTTCTTCCTTTTCATCTTCTTCTTCTTCCTCCACTTCTTCTTCTTCTTCATCTTCTTCTTCTTCTTCTTCTTCGTCTTCCTCGTCTTCTTCGTCTTCCTCGTCTTCTTCTTCTTCTTCTTCTTCGCCTTCCTCTTCCTGGTCCTCTGCTTCTTGTTCTTCTTGTTCTTCTTTTTCTTTTTATTCTTCTTCTTCTTCTTCTTCTTCTTCTACTACTACTACTCCCTCTTCTTCTTCTTCTTCTTCTTCTTCTTCTTCTTCTTCTTCCTCTTCTTCTCCTTCCTCTTCCACTTCTTCGTCTTCTTCTTCCTCTTTTTCCTGTTCTTCTTCTTCTTCGCATTCTTCACCTTCTTCTTCTCTTCTTCTTCTTCTTCTTCCTCCTCTTCTACTTCTTCTCCTTCTTCCTCATCGTCTTTTTCCACTTCTTATTTTTCTTCTTCTTCTTCTTCATCCAATTTTTCTTCTTCTTTTTCTTCTTCGTCATTTTCTTGTCGTTGTTCTTCTTCTTCTACATCATCATCATCATCTTATTATTGTTATTATTATTATTATTATTACTATTATTATTACTATTATTATTATTTATAAATATTATTATTATTATTATTCATCATCTTCTTCTTTTTCTTCTTCTCCTTCTTCTTCTTCTTTCTCTTCTTCTTCTTCTTCTACTTGTTCTTATTCCTCTTCTTCTTCTTCTTATTCTTATTCTTTCTCTTTTTCTTCTTCTTTTACTTCTTCTTCTTCTTCTTCTTCTCCATCTTCTTCTTCTTCTTCTTCTTCTCCATCTTCTTCTTCTTCTTTTTCTTCTTTATTTTCTTCTTCTTCTTCTTCTTCTTCTTCTTCTTCTTCTTCTTCTTCTTCCAGTTCTTCCACTTCTTCTTCTTCCTCTTCTTTTTGTACTTCTTCTTCTGCTTCCTGTTCCGCTTCCTCCTCCTCTATGAATTCTTCTTGATTTTATGCTCTTCTTCTTCTTCTTCATCATCATCTTCTTCTTCTTCCACTTTTTCTTCTTCTTCCCCTTTTTCTTCTTCCCCTTCTTCTTCTTCAACTATTAATTCTTCTTCTTCTTATTCTTATTCTTTCTCTTCGACATATTCTTGATTTCTCCTTCTTCTTTTTCTTCCCATTCTTCTTCTTCCTCTTCTTCTTCTTCTACTACTAACTACTGTTACTCCTCTGTCTCCTTCTTCTTGTCTTTTTGCTTCTCCTTCTTCTTCTTCTTCTTCTTCTTATTCTTATTCTTCTTCTTCCTCTATGACTTCTTCCTGATTTCTTCCTCTTCTACTTCATTTACTTCTTCTTCTTCTTCTTCTTCCTCTTCTGCTGTCATTATTCTTCTTCTTCTTATTCTTTTTGTTCTTCTACTTCTTCTCCTTCTTCTTCTTCCTCTTCTTCTTCTTCTTCTTCTTCTTCTTCTACAACTACTTGTTCTACTTCTTCATCCTTTTCCTGTTCCTCTTCTTCTCCTTCTTCTTCCCCTTTTTCTTTTTCTGCTTCTTCCTCTTTTTAATCTTCTTCTTCGTGCACTTCTCATTCCTCTAATGCTTCTTCTTCATCATCTTCTTGTTCTCTTTTGCTTTCTTCTTCACCTTCTTCTTCTTCTTCTGCTTCTTCTTCTTCTTGTCCCCTTCTTCTCATTTCTCTTCTTCTTTGTCTTCTTCTCCTTCTTCTTCTTTGTCTTCTTCTTTCTTCTTTTCTTCTTCTTCTTCTTCTTCTTCTTCTTCTTCTTCATCTTCCTCTTCTTCTTCTTCTTCTTCTTCCGCTTCTTATTCTTCTCATTCTTCTTCTTTCTTCTTCTTCTTCTTCTTCTTCTTCTTCTTTTCTTCTTCATCTTCTTCTTCTTCTTCTTCTTCTTCTTCTTCCTTTTCATCTTCTTCCTGATTCCTTCCTCTTCTTTTTCTTCTTCCTCTTCTTCTTCTTTTTCATTAATATCTATTTCTTCTTCCTTTCCTTCTTCTTCTTTCCCTTGTTGTTTTTCCTCTTCTTCTTTTTCTTCTACTTCATCTTCTTCATCTTCTACTTCTCATTCTTCTTGCTCTTCTTCTTATTCTTCTTGTTCTTATACTTCTTCAACTTGTATTTCTTCTTCTTCTTCTTTGTCTTCTTCTTCTTCTTCTTCCTCCTACTCTACTTATTCCTCTTCTTTGTTTCCCACTTCTTCTTCATCATCATCATCTTCTTCTTCTTCTTCTTTTTCTTCACCTTCTTCTTCTTCTTCTTCTTCTTCTTCTTCTTCTACTACTTCTTCGTCTTCTTTTTCTCGTTCTTCTTCTTATTCTACTTATTCTTCTTCATCATCATCATCATCTTCTTCTTCTTCTTCTTCTTACAATTCTTCTTCTTCTTCTTCTTACACTTCTTCTTCTTCTACTTCTTCTTGTTCTACTTCTTATTCCTCTTCTTTTTCTACTTGTTCTTCCTTTTCTTCTTCTTTTTCTTCATCTTCATTATCAATGTCTTCTTCTTCTTCTTCTTCCTCTTGTTTTAGCTCTTCCTTTTCTTCTTCTTCTTCTTCTTCTTCTTCTCTTCTTCTTCTTCTTCTTCTTCTTCTTCTTCTTCTACTACT
>JAIUJO010000145.1:20000-22500 GCA_023846275.1 Vanilla planifolia
AAGAAGAATAATAAGAAGTAGAAGAAGAAGAAGAAGTAGAAGAAGAAGAAGAGAAAGAAGAAGAAGAAGAAGGAGAAGAATAAGATGAAGATGAAGTGGAAGAAAAAGATGAGGAATGAGAAGGAAAAGAAGAAGAAGAGGAAGAAGAAGAAGATGATGAAGAGGAGGAAGAAGACGGAGAAGAAGAAGAAGAAGAAGAAGGAGAAGAAGGTGAAGAAGAAGAAGAAGAAGGAGATGTTGAAGATGATGAAAAAAAAGAGGAAGAAGTAGAAGAAGAAGAAGAAGAAGAAGAAGTAGAAGAAGAAGAAGAAGTTGAAGAAGAAGAACAAGAAGAGGATGAAAAAGAAGAAGAAGAAGAAGATGAAGAAGATGAAGAAGGTGAAGCAGAAGAAGATGTGGAATAAGGAGAAGTAGAAAAGAACAGGAAGAAGAATAATAAGAAGGGGAATAATAAGAAAATGAAAAACAGGAAGAAGAGGAAGGAGAAGATGAAGAAGATGAAGAAGAGGAAGAAAAAGAAGAACTAGAGGAAGATGAGATAAAAGAGGAAGAAGAAAAAGGGGAAGATGAGGTTGAAGGAGAAGATGACAAGAAAAAAGTAGAAGAGGAAGAACACGAAGTGGAATAAAAAGAGGAAGAAGAAGAAGCAGAGGAAGGACAAGAAGTGGAAGAAGAGGAAAAAAATTGTGATAAGTAGAAAAAGAATAAAAAGAAGAAGAAGATGATGGTGAAGAATAAGAAGACAAAGAAGAACAACCAAAAGGAGAAGAAGAAGATGAAGAAGAAGAAGTAGGGGAAGAAGAAGAAGAGGAAGAAGAAAAAGATGAAGAAGAAGCAGTAAAAGAAGATGAAGGAGAAAAAAAAGAAGAAGAAAAAGAAGATTAAGAAGAAGAAGAAGAAGAAGAAGGAAAGAAGAAGAAGAAGAAGAAGAAGTAGAAGAAGAATAAGAGGAAGAAGAAGATGGGGAAGAAGAAGAGGAAAGGAAGAAGAAGAAGAAGCAGCAGAAGAAGAAGAAGGAGAAGAAGAAGACGAATAATTTGAGGTTGAGGAAGAAGAACTAGCAGAAGAAGAAGTCGAAGAAGAAGAAAAATAAGAAGAGGGAAGTAGAGAGGAAGATGAACCAGTGGAAGATGAGAAAGAAGTGGAATAATAGTAGCAGAAGATTTGGTAGATGGAGAAGAAGAAGGGGAAGAAGTCAAAGAAGAAGAAAAGGAAGAGAAAGAGGAAGAGAAGGAAGAATTTGAGGAAGAGGAGGAAGTGGAAGAACGAGAAGAAGTGGATGAAGAAGAAGAATTAAAATAAGAAGATGAAGGAGAAGATGAACAAGAAGAAGAAGAAGAAGAAGAGGAGGAAGAAGAACAAGAAAGAGAAGGAGAAGAAGAAGAAGAAGAGCAAGAAGGAGAAGATGTAGAAGAAGAAGAAAAGGAAGAAAAGTAGAGGAAGGAGAAGAAGAAGAAGAAGAAAGAGAAGAAGAACAAGAGGAAGTAGAAGAAGAAGTAAAAGAAGAAGAAGAAGAAGAAGAAGAAGAAGAATAGAAGAAGAAGAAGATGAAGAAAAAGAAGGGGAAGAGCAAGAGGAAGAATAAGTGGAAGCAAAGAAGAGGAAGAAGAAAGAAAAGCAAACAAAGATGAAGAAGAAGAAGAAGACGAGGAATGGGAAGAAGAAGAAGAAGAAGAAGAAAGTGAAGTGGAAGAAGAAGAGGAAGAAGAAGAAGATGTTGATGATGAATGTGAAGAAGAGGAAGTAGTAGAACAAGAGGAAGATAAGTTATAACAGGAAGATGAAAAAGAGGAAGATAACAAAGAAGTAGGAGATGAAGAGCAAGAAGAATAAGAGGAATAAGATGAAGTGGAAAACAAAGAGGAAGAAGATGAAGAAGAGGAATTAGAAGAAGGGGAGGAAGTGGATAAAGAAGAGCAATAAGAAGATAAAGAAGAAAAAGAAGAAGAGGAAGAAGAAGAATAAAAAGAAGAAGAAGATGATGAAGAATGAGAAGATGAAGAAGAACAATTAGAAGAAGAACAAGAAGAAGATGAAAAAGAAGAAGGAGAGGAAGAAGAAGATGAAGAAGAAGAAAAAGAAGAAGAAGAAGAAGAAGAGGAACAAGAAGAAGTTTAAAAAGATGGAGAAGAAGAAGGAGAAGAAGAAAAAGTAGAAGTGGAAGAAGAAAAATATCAAGAAGAAGAAGAAGAAGAGGAAGAATGAGATGTGGAGGAAGAAGGGAAAGTGGAAGAAAAAGAAGATGATGAAGAAGAAGAAGATGATGATGATGATGGGGTAGAAGTTGAAGAAGAAGAAGAAGTAGTAAAAGCAGAAGAAATAGTTAAAGAAAAAGAAGAAGAAGAAGAAGAACAACAACAACAAGTAGAACAGTAAGAAGAAGAGTAGAAATAGAAGAAGAAGAAGAAGAAGAAGAAGAGGAAGATGAATAAGAAGAAGAAGAAGAAGAAGAAGTAGAAGTGGAAGTATTCGAAAAAGAGGACAAAGAAGAAGAAGAAGA
>JAIUJO010000145.1:27500-30000 GCA_023846275.1 Vanilla planifolia
AAGAAGGAGAAGAAGAAGGAGAAGGTGAAGAAGGTGAAGAAGAAGAAGAAGGAGGAGAAGAAGAAGAAGAGGAAAAAGAAGAAGTAGAAGCAGTAGTAGCAGTAGTAGTAGTAGAAGAAGAGGAAGGAGAAGAAGAAGAAGTGGAAGAAGAAGAGGAAGAAGAAAAATAAGAAGAAGAGGAAGATGAAGAAGAAGAAAAAAAGTCAAAGAAGACGAAGAAGAAGAAGGAGAAGACAGAGTTGTAAAAGAAGCAAAAGACGATAAAGAAGAAGAAGAAGAAAGACAAGAAGAAGGGGAAAAAGAGGAACAAGAAGAAGAAGAAAAAGAGGAAGAAGAAGAAGAAGAAGAAGAAGTAGAGAAAGAAGAAGGAGAAGAGGAGGAGGAGGAGGAGGAGGAAGAAGAAGAAGAAGAAGAGGAGGAAGAAGAGGAAGAATAAGAAGCACAAGTAGATGAAGATAGAGAAGAAGAAGAAGAAGAATAAGAAGAAGAAGAATAAGAAGAAGTAGAAGAAGTAAAAGATGATGAAGACAAAGGAGAAAATCTAAAAGAAAAGGAAGAGGAACAAAATAAAAAGCAAGAAGATGAAGAAGAAGAAGATGAAGAAGAAGAAGAAGAAGAAGAAGAAGAAGAAATAAAAGTAAAAGAAGAGAAGAAGAAGAGGGAGAGGAACAAGAAGAAGAAGAAGATGAAGATGAATAATAAGAAGAGGAAGGAAAAGAAGAAGAAGAAAAAGAAGGAGAAGAAGAGGAAGAAGAAGAAGAAGAAGAAGAAGAAGAAGTAGAAGAAGAATAAGGGAAAGTGGAGGAGGACGAGGAAGTGGAAGAAGAAGATGAGAAAGAAAAAGAAGAAGAAGAAGAAGGGAAAAGAAGAAGAAGTAGTAGTGGAAAAAGTTGAAGAAGAATATGAAGAAGACGAGTTTTAATAAGAATAATAGAAAGAAGAAGAAGAAGAAGAGGAAGAATAGGAAGAAGAGGAAGATGAAGAAGAGTTAAAGGATGAAGAAGATAGAGAGGAAGAAGAAAATGAAAAAGAAGAAGAAAAAGAAGAAGAAAAAGATGTTGAAGAAGAAGAGGGAGAAAAAGAAGAGGTGAAAGATGAAGAAGTTGAAGAAGAAAGGCAGGAAGGAGAAGTCGAAGAAGAGAGTGGAGTAGAGAAGACGAAGAAGAAAACGAAGAAGAAGAGGAAGATAATAAGGATGAAGTCAAAGAAGAAGAAAAGGTAGAAGTAGAAGAAGTTGAAGCAAAAGAAAAAGAAGATGGAGAAGAAGAAAAGGAAGTAGAAGAAGAAGAAGAGGAAGAAGAAGAAGAAGATGAAAAAGATGGAGAAGAAGAAGAAGAAGAAGTAAAAGAAGTAGAAGTGTTAGTTTTAGAAGAAGAAGTTGAAGTAAAAAAGAAGTAGAAGATGAAGAGAAAGAAGAAAAGAAGAAGAAGAAGAAGAAGTGGAAGTAGTAGAAGAACATGACAAAGAAGAAGAAGAAGAAGAAAAAGAAGAGGAAGAAGAAGAAGAAGAAGAAGAAGAAGAAGAAAAAGAAGAAGAAGAGAAAGAAGAAGAGGAAGAAGAGGAAGTAGAAGAAGAATAAGAAGAAGAGGAAGAAGATGAAGAAGAAGCACCAGGAGGAGGTGGAGGAGGGGAAGAAGAAGTAGAAGAAGAAGAAGGAGAAGAATCAGAAGAAGAAGAAGAGGAGGAAGAAGAAGAATAAGAAGTTGAAGAATTAGGAGGAGAAGAGGTAGATGATGAAGAAGAAAAGGAAGAAGAAGAGGAATAATAATAATAATAATAGTAATAATAATAATAAGAAAAAGAAGAGGAAGAAAAAGAGAAGAAGAAGAAGAAGACGAAGAAGAAGATGAGAAAGATGAAGAAGAAGAAGAAGATGATGATGATTAAGATGAAGAAAGAAAAGAAGAAAAGGAAGGATAAGAGGAGGAAGAAGAAGAAGAAGAAGTAATAGAAGAATGGGAGGAGGAAGAGGAAGAAGAAGAAGAAGAAGTAGAATATGTGGGAGAAGAAGAAGAAAAATAATAATAAGAAGAAAAAGAGGAGGTAGGAGAAGAGAAGGAAGATGAGGAAAAAAGTCGAAGAAGTAGAAGAAGATGAGGAGGAAGAACAAGATGAAAGAGTCAACAAAGATGAACAAGAAAAAGTGAAAGAAGAGAAAGAAGGAAGAGGAAAAGAAGCAGAGGAAGAAGACAAAGAAGAAGAAGAAGAAAAATAAATAGAAGAAGAAGAAGAAGAGGAAGTAGAAGACGAAGAAGAATATGAAGAAGAAGAAGAGGATTTAGAAGAATAACAATAAGAAGAAGAAGACGTGGAAGGAAAGGAAGTAGAGGAAGAAGAAGAATATAGAGAAGAAGAAGAAGAAGTGGAAGAAGAAAAAGAAAAAGAAGAGCAATTAAAAGAAGAAGAAGAAGAATAAGAAGAAGAAAAAGAAAAAGTAGTAGTAAAAGAGGAAGAAGAGGAAGAAGAAGAGGAATAAGAAGATGGAGGAGATGAAGAAGTG
>JAIUJO010000145.1:32500-55000 GCA_023846275.1 Vanilla planifolia
GAACAAATAGAGAAGACGAAGAAGAAGAAGAAGAAGAGGAAGGAGAAGAAGATGAAGAAGAAGTGGAAGAAGAAGAAGTAGAAGAATAAGAAGAAGAAGAAGAAGAAGAAGTAGAAGATGAAGTAGAAAAAGAAAAAGTTGAAAAAGAAAAAAAAAGAGAAGAAGAAGAGGAAGAGGAAGAGGAGGAAGAAGAAGAAAAAGAAGTAGAAGAGGATGAAGAAGAAGGAGAAGAAGAAGTAGACAAAGAAGAAGAAGAAGAAGAAGAAGAAGAAAAATATGAGGAGGAAGAAGCACAAAAAGCGGAAGAAGTAGAAGAAGAAGAAAAGGAAGAAGAACAGGAACAAAGAAAGTAGAAGAAGTGAAAGACGAAGAGGAAAAGAAGAAGTGGAAGAAGAAGAAGAAGAATTAGAAGAAGAGAAGAATTAGAAGAAGAAGAAGAAGGAGGAGAAGAACAAGAAGAAGAGAAGAATTACAAGATGAAGAAGAAGAAGAAGAAGAAGAAGAAGAAGAAGAAGAAAAGGAAGAAGAAGAAGATGATGAAGAAGAAAAAGAAGAAGAAGAAGAAGAAGAAGAAAAAGAAGGAGAAGAAGAAGAAAAAGAAGAAGAAGAAAGATAGAGAGAAGAAGAAGAACAAGAAAAAGGAGGATAAGGAAGAGGAGGAAGGGAAGAAGAAGGAGAGGAATGAAAAGAAAACATAGAGGAAGAAGAAGAAGAAGAAGAAGTATAAGTAAAAGGAGGAGGAGTAGAAGAATAAGAGAAATAAGAAGATGATGATCAAGAAGAAGAAGAAAGCGAAGAAGATGAGGAAAAATAAGAATAACAATAATAATAATAATAAGAAATAGTAGAAGAGAAAGAGGAAGAAAAAGAGAAGAAGAAGAAGAAGAAGAAATAGTAAAAGGAGAAGAAGAAGAAGAAGAAGAAGAAGAAGGAGCGGAACAGGAAGAGGAAGAAGAAGAGGAAGTGAAAGAAGAACAAGAAGAAGAAGAAGAAGAAGAAGAAGAAGAAGAAGAAGAAGAAGAAGAAGTAGAAGAAGATGATGATGATGAAGGAGAAGAAGAAGAGGAAGAAGAAAAGGATTAAAAAGCAGAAAAAGAAGAAGAATTGGCAGAGGAAGAAGAAGTCGAAGTAGAGGAAGAAGAAGAAGATGAAGAAGAAGAAGAAGGAGAATTAGAAGAAGAAGAATAAGAAGAAGAAGGAGAAAATGAAGTGAAAGAAGAAGAAGAAGAAGAAGAGGAAAAAGAAGAAGAAGTAGTAGAAGCAGTAGTATTAATAGTAGTAGAAGAAAAAGAAAGGAGAAGAAGAAGTGGAAGAAGAAGAGGAAGAAGATAAATAAGAAGAAGAGGAAGATGAAGTTGAAGAAGAAGAAGTCAAAGAAGACGAAGAAGAAGAAGACGAAGTAGAAGAAGAAGAAGAAGAATAAGAAGGAGAAGAATAAGAAGTAGTAGAAGAAGAAGTGAAAGAAGAAGAAGACAAAGGAGAAAATCTAGAAGAAGAAGAAGAAGAAGAAAATGAAGAGCAAGAAGAAGACAAAGAAGAAGATGAAGAAGAAGTACAAGTAAAAGAATAGAAGAAGAAGATGAAGAATAGGAACAAGAAGAAGTTGATGAAGATGAACGGGAAGAAGAGGAAGGAGAAGAAGATGAGGACGAAGAAAAAGAAGAAGTAGAAGTAGAAGAAGAAGAAGAAGAAGAAGAAGAAGAAGGGAAAGAGGAGGAGGAGGAAGTAGAAGAAGAAGGGGAAGAAGAAGATGAGGAAGAAGAAGAAGAAGAAGAAGAAGAAGGGGAAGAAAAAGAGGAAGAAGAAGAATTAGAAGTCGAAAAAGAAGAAGAAGAGGAAGAAGAAGAATAAGAATAAGAAGAAGAAGATGAGGAAGAAAGGAAGATGAGGAAAAAGAAGAATAGAAAGAAGAAGAAGAAGAGGAAGAAGAAGAACAAGAAGACGAAGAAGAAGAAGAAGAAGAAGTAGAAGTAGAAAAAGATAGAAGAAGAGGAAGAAGAAGAATAAGAATAAGAAGAAGAAGTTGAGGAAGAAAGGAAGATAAGGAAGAAGAAGTAAAGAAAGATGAAGAAGAAGAAGAGGAAGAAGAAGAAGAAGAAGAACAATTAAAAGACGAAGAAGAAGAAGATGAAAAAGAAGGAGAGGAAGGAGAAGAAGAAGAAGAAAATGAAGTAGAAGTCGAAGAAGAAGAAGAATAAGAAGAAGAATAAGAAGAAGAAGAAGAAGAAGTTGTAGTAGTAGTAGTAGAAGAAGACGAAGAAGAGGAAGAAGAAGAGGAAGAAGAAGAGGAAGAAGAAGAGGAAGAAGAAGAGGAAGAAGAAGAAGAAGAAGAAGAGGAAGAAGAAGAAGAAGAAGAAGAAGATGTAAAAGAAGGAGAGGAAGGAGAAGAAGAAGAAATAAAAGAAGAAGAAAAAGAAAAGTAGTAGTAGAAGAAGAAGAAGAGGAAGAAGAAGATGAACAAGTGGAGAAGAAGAAGAAGAGGGAGAAAAGATGAAGTGGAAGATGAAGAAGTTGAAGAAGAAGTGGAAGAACAGAGAGAAGTAGAGAAGAGGAAGAAGAAAGAGAAGAAGATGAAGAAGAAGAAGATGATGAAGACGAAGTCAAAGAAGAAGAAAAGGTAGAAGTAGAAGAAGTAGAAGTAAAAGAAAAAGAAGATGAAGAAGAAGAAAAAGAAGTAGAAGAAGAAGAAGAGGAAGAAGAAGAAGAAGTAGAAGAATAAGTAGTTTAAGATGATGAAGATGGAGAAGAAGATGAAGATGAAGATGTAGAAGTAAAAGCATTAGTATTAGAAGAAAAAGTTGAAGAAAAAAAGAAGCAGAAGAAGAAGAGGAAGAAGAAAAAGAAGAACAAGATGATGATGAAGAAGAAGAAGAAGAGGTAGAAGTAGAAGTAGTAGAAGAACAAGACGAAAAAGAAGAAGAAGAAGAAGAAGAAGAAGAAGAAGAGGAAGAAGAAGAAGAAGAAGAAGAAGAAGAAAAAGAAGAAGAAGAAGAAAAAGAAGAGGAAGAAGAAGATGAAGCAGAAGAGGAAAAAGAAGAGGAAGAAGAAGATGAAGCAGAAGAGGAAAAAGAAGAAGAAGAAGAAGAAGAAGTGAAAGAAGAAGAGGAAGAAGAAGAATAAGTAGAGGAAGAAGTAGAAGAAGAAGAAGAAGAAGAAGAAGGAGAAGAGAAAGAAGTAGAAGAGGAAGAAGAAGAAGGTGAAGTAGGTGAAGAAGAAGGGGAAGAAGATGAAGAAGAAGAAGTGGAAGTAGAATTAAAAGAAGAAGAAGAAGAAGAGGAAGTAGTAGTAGAAGAAGAAGAAGAGGAGGAAGAAGATGAAGGAGAAGCACCGGTAGGAGGAGGAGGAGGAGAAGAAGAAGAAGAAGTAGAAGTAGATGAAGAAGTAGGAGAAGTATAAGAAGCAGAAGATGTGGAAGATGAAGAAGAAGATGAAGAGGAGGAAGAAGAAGAGAAATAATAATAATAATAATAATAATAATAAGAACAAGAAGGAAAAGAAGTGGAACAAAAAGAGATGAAGAAGAAGAAGAAGTGGAAGAAGAAAAAGTCTAATAAGAAGATGAGAAAAAAAGAAGAAGATGAAGACATAGAAGAAGAAAAAGAAGATGAAGAAAGAGAAGAAGAAGAGGAAGAAGAAGGGGTAGAAGAGGAAGAAGAAGAAGAAGAAGAGGAAGAAGTAGAACAACAACAACAACAAGAAGTAATAGAAGAATAGAAGGTGGGAGAGGAAGAAGAAGATGAAGAAGAAGAAGAGGTAGAAGAAGAAGAAGAAGAATATGATGAAGAAGAGCAAGAAAAAGAATAAGAAGAGGAAGCAGAAGATGAGGAAGGAGAGGAGGATGAGGAGGAAGAAGAATATGAAGAAGAAGAAGAAGAAGAAGAAGAGGAAGAAGAAGAAGAAGAAGAAGAACAATTAAAAGATGAAGAAGAAGAAGAAGAAGGAAAGGAAGAAGAAAAAGAAAAAGAAAAAGAAAAAGTAGTAGTAGAAAAGAAGAGGAAGAAGTAGATGAAGAGGAAGATGGTGAAGAAGAAGAAGAGGAAGAAAAAGAGGAAGTGGAAGATGAGGTAGTTGAAGATGAAGAGGAAGAGAAAGTGGAAGAAAAGGGAGAAGTAGTGGAAGATGAAGATGAAAGAGAAGAAGAAGATGATGATGATGAAGTTTAAGTTGAGGAAGAAGAAAAGGTAGAAGTAGAAGAAGTAAAAGTAAAAGAAAAAGAAGATGAAGGAGGAAAAGAATTAGAAGAAGAAGAAGAAGAAGAAGAAGAAGTAGAAGAAGTAGTTTAAGATTAAGAAGGAGAAGGAGATGAAGATGAACAAGTAGAAGATGTAGAAGTGTTAGTATTAGAAGAAAAAGTTGAAGAAAAAAATGAAGTAGAAGAAGAAGTGGAAGAAGAACAAGAAGAAGAAGATGAAGAAGAAGAAGAAGAAGAAGAAGAAGAAAAGGAAGAAGAAGAAGAAGAGGAAGATGAAGATGAAGAAGAAGAAGAAGAAGAATAAGAGGAAGAAAAAGAAGAAAAATAGGAAGAAGTGATAGAAAAAGAAGAGGAAGAAGAAGACGTAGAAGAAGAACAAGAATAAAAAGAAGAGAAAAAAGAAGAGGAAGAAGAATAAAAGAAGAAGATGAAGAAGAAGAAGAAGGAGAGGGGAAAGAAGGAGGAGAAGAAGAAGAAGAAGGTGAAGAAGTAGATGAAGAAGGTGAAGAAGAAGAAGAAGGAGAAGAAGAAGAAGTGGAAGTAGAAGTAATAAAAGAAGATGAAGAAAAAGAAGAAGTAGAAGAAGAAGAAGAAGAAGAAGAAGTGGAAGTAGAAGTAGTAGAAGAAGATGAAGAAAATGAAGAAGTAGAAGAAGAAGAAGAAGAAGAGGAAGAAGATGAAGAAGAAGAAGCCGGGGGAGGAGGCGGAGAAGTAGAAGAAGTAGAAGGGGAAGAAGACGAAGGAGAAGAATAAGAAGATGAAGAAGAGGAGGAAGAGGAAGAAAAAGAAATCAAAGGAAGACGACAAGAGGAAGAAGAAGAAAAGGAGGAAAAGAGGAATAATAATAATAACAATAAAAATAATAATAGTAGTAATAATAATAATAATGATAAAAAGATCAAGAAGAAAGACAAAAGGAAGAAAAAGAGAAGAAAAAGAAGAAGAAGAAGACGAAGCAGATGGTGAGAAAGAAGAAGAAGAAGAAGAAGAAGAAGAGGAAGAAGAAGAAGAAGAAGAAAATGGAGAAGAAAAAGTAAATGAAGAATAGATGGTGGAAGAAGAAGAACAAGAGAAGAAGTGGGAGAAGAAGAAGAAGAAGAAAAATAAGAAGAAGAAAAAGAAGAAGCAAGAGAAGAAAAGGAAGATGAGGAAAAAGGCACAAAGAAGGAGAAGAAGATTATGACGAAGAAGAGGAAAAAGACAACGAAGAGAACAAGAAAAAGTGAAAGAGAGAAAGAAGAGGAAGAAGGAGAAGAGGGAGAAGAAGAAGAAAAAGAAGAAGAAGAAGAGGAAGAAGGAGAAAGGAAGAAGTAGAAAAAGAAGAAGGAGAAGAAGAAGAAAAAAAAGTAGTTGTGGTAGTAGGAGAAGAAGAAGATGTTGAAGAAGTAATACAAGAAGAAGAAGAGGAAGAAGAAAGACAAATAAGAAGAAGAAGAAGAGGAAGAACAATAACAAGAAGTAAAAGGAGAAGAAGACATAGGAGAAAATGAAGAAGAAGAAAAGAAAAGAAGAAGAAAAAAATAGGAAGAAGAAGCTGAAGAAGGAGAGGAAGAAGAAGTAGAAGTAGAAAAAGAAGAAGCAGATGAAGAAGAAGAAGAATAACAAGAAGTGAAGAAGAAGAAGAAGAAGAAGAAGAAGAAAAAGAAGAGGAAAAAGAAGAAGATGAAGAAGAAGAGGAAGAAGAGGAAGAAGAAGAAGATGAAGTTGAAGAAGAAGAAGAAGAAGAAGATACGAAAAAAAGAAGATGCAAAAGAAGATGAAAAAGAAGAGGAGGAAGACGACGAAGAAGAAGAAGAACAGGAAGATGACGAGAATAAGATGAAGAAGAAGAAGAGAAAGAGGAAGAAGGAGAAGCAGAAAGAAGATAAGGATGAAGAAAAAGATGAAGAAGAAGATGAAGAAGAGGAAGAAGAAGAAGAACAAGAGGAACAAGAAGGACAAGAAGAAGAGGAAGAAGAAGGGAAGAGCAAGAAGAAGAATATGAAGAAGAAGAAGGGGATGAAGAGGAAGAAGAGGAAGAAGAGGAAGAAGAAGAAGAAAAAGTGGTAGAAGTAGAAGGAGAATTTGAAGCAAAAGAAAAAGTAAAAGAAGAACATGTAGAAGAAAAAGAAGAAGTAGAAAAAAAAGTAGATGAAGAGGAAGAAGAAGAAGAGGAAAAGAAAAAGAAGAAGAAGAAGATGAATTATAGATTAGGGGGGGTATGCTTAGAGAGTTTAGATTAGGTATTTTGAGATTAGAGATTAGAGATTAAGGATGTAAAGATTCTTGATTAAGGATTTGGGATTGGGGATTACGAATTATGTATTAAGTATAAATGATTAGAAATTAGGAATTAAGGATTCTAAATTTTGTATCAGTGATTAGGGTTAAGGTTTAAGGATTAGTGTTTAAGTATTAAGGAATATATATTAGGAAATATGACTTATGAATTAGTGATTAAGAATAAAGGATTTAGGATTAAGGGATTTAGGTTTAGTAATTAAGCTTTAGGGTTATGGTTCAGGGATCAAGGGGTTAAGAGTTAGGGATTAAGGATTCAAGATTAAGGATTAGAGATTTGGGATTAGAGATTAGGGATTAAGGATAAGGGATTAAAAATTAAGGATTAGAGATTAAGGATTAGAGATTAAGGGATTAGTCCTTAAAGATTGTGATTAAGACTAGGGATTAAAGATGAATGACTAAAGATTAGGGATTAAGGCTTAAGAATTTGGGATTAGTAATTAGAAAAGAAGAATAAGAAATAAAACGAGTAGTAGTAGTAGAAGAAGTAGAAGAAGTACAAAAAGTAGAAGAAAAAGAAGGAGAATTAGAAGAAGATGAAGAAGAAGAAGAAGAAGAATTAAGAGAAGAAGAAGATGGAGGAGGAGGAGGAGGAGAAGAAGAAGAAGGAGAAGAAGAAGAAGAAAGAGAAGAAGAACAAGAAGGACAAATAGAGGAAGATGAAGAAGAAGATGATGAAGAAGAAGAAGAAAAAGAAGATGAAGCAGAAGAAGAAGTGAAGAAGAAGATGAAGAAGAAAAGAAGAAGAAAAGGAAGAAGAAGAAAAAGATGAAGAAGAGGAACAAGAAGAAGAGGAAGTATAAGAAGAGAAAAGAGAAAAAGTAGTAAAAGAACAAGAAGAGGAAGAAGAGGTAGAGAAAGGAGAAGAGGAAGAAGAAGAAGAGAAGAAAGTTGAGGAAGAAAAGGAGAAAGAAGCTGAAGAAGATGAGGAAAAAGGAGAAGAAGAAAAGGAAGAAGAAGAATAAAAAATGGAAGATCAAGAGGAAGAAGTAGAACAAAAGGAAGAAAAAGAAGAAGAAGAAGAAGAAGAGGAACCATAAGAAGTGGAAGAAGAAGAAGATGAGGAATACGAAGAAGAAAAAGAAGAATGAGAAGAAGAATAAGAAGAAGAAAAAGAAGAAGAAGATGAAGAAGAAAATGAAAACGGAGAACAACAAGAAGAAGAAAAAGAAGAATAATTAGATGATGAAGAGGAAGAAGAAGAGGATGAAGAAGAAAGAAGAAGAAGAGGAAGAAGTGGAAGAGGAAGGGCTAAGAGGAGAAGAAGAAGAGGATGAAAGAAAAGAGTAAGGAAAAGAAGAAGAAGGAAAAGAAGAACAAGAGGAAGAAGACAAAGAAGAAGTAGAAGAAGAAGAATAAGATGAAGAAGAAGAAGAAGAAAAGAAGAAGAAGAATAAGAAGAAGAAGAGGAAGAAGATGAGGAAGAAGAATGAGAAGAAGGAGAAGAGGAAAAACAAGTAGAAGATGAAGAAGACCAAGATGAAGAAGAAGTAGAAGTTGAAGAAGAATAGGAAGAAGAAGAAGAAGAAAAAGAAGAAGAGGGAGAAGAAGAAGAGGAAGAAGAACAAGAACAAGAAGAAGAAGAGGTGGAAGAAGAAGAAGAGGAAGAAGGAAATGAAGAAAAAGAAAATGAAGAAGAAGAAGATGATGATGAAGGAAAAAGAAGAAAAATAATAATAATAAGAGGTATAAGAAGAAGAAGAAGAAGAAGACAAAGAAAAAGAAGCAGAAGCAGAAGAAGAAGAAGAAGAAGAAGAAGAAGAAGAAGACGAAGAGAATGATGCAGAAGAAGAAGAAGAAGAAGAACAAGGGGAAGAAGAAGAAGAAGAAGAAGAGGAGGAACAGAATAAGAACAAAGAAGTAAAAGAAGAAGAAGAAGAAGAAGAAGAAGAAGAAGGAGAAGGTGAGGAAGAAGAAGAAGAAGAAGATGAAGATGATGATGATGATGATGATGAAGAAGAAGAAGAGGAGGAGGAGGAGGAGGAAGAAGAAGAAGATAGAGTAGAAGAAGAAGGAGAAAAATAGGTGAAAGAAGAAGAAGAAGAAGAAGAAGGGGAAGATGGGGAAGAAAACAAAGAAGAGGAAGAAGAAGAAAAAGAAGATTAAGATGAAGAAGAAGAAATAGAGGAAGGAGAAGAATAAGAAGAAGAGGAAGATGGAGAGGAAGAAAGAAAAGAAGAAGAGAAAGAAGAAGTGAAAGAAGAGGAAGATGAAGAGGAAGAAGAAGAACATGAAGTGAAAGAAGAAAAAGACGAAAAGAAAGATGATGAAGAAGAAGAAGAACCAGATGAAGACGTAGAAGAAGAAGATGATTAAGAAGAGGAGGAAGAAGAAGAAGAAGAAGAAGAGGTAGAAGAAGAAGGAGAAGAGGAATAAGAAGAAGAAGGACAAGGTAAGGAAGATGATGAAGAAGAGGAGAAAGAAGAAGAAGAAGCTGAGGAAGAAGGGTAGTAGTAGAGGAAGAAGAAGAAATAGAAGAAGTGGAATATGAAGAGGAAGAAGTAGAAAAAAGGAAGAAGTAGAGGAAGATGAAGAAGAAGAGGAACAATAAGAAGAGGAAGAAGGAGAAGGAGAAGAAGAAGAAGAAGAAGAAGAATAAGTATTAAAATAAGAATAACAATGAGAATAAGCATAAGAAGAAGAAGAAGAAGAAGAAAAAGAAAACGAAGAAGAATAGGAAGAAGAAGGAGAAGAAAAAGAAAAATTAGAAGAAGAGGAAGGAGAAGAAGAAGTGGAACAAGGAGAAAAAGTAGAAGAAGAAGAAGGAGAAGAAGAATAGTAAGAAGAAGAAGAAGAAGAAGAAGAAGAAGAATAAGAAGAAGAAGAAGAAGAAGAATAAGAAGTAGTAGTGGTAATAGAAGAAGAAGAAGATGAAGAAGATGAAGAAGAAGAAGAACAAGAAGAACAAGAAGAGAAGAAGAACAAGAAGGAGAAGAGGAGGAGGAAGAAGAAGAAGAAGAAGAAGTAGAAGTAGAAGAAGAAGATGAAGCAGAATAAGAAGAAGAAGAAGAAGAAGAATAAGAAAGAAGAAGAAGAAGAAAAATAAGAACAAAGAAGAAGAAGAAGAAGAAGAAGGAAGAAAGAAGAAGAAGAAGAAGAAGAAGGAAGAAGAAGAAGAAGAAGAAGAAGAAGGAAGAAGAAGTAGAAGAAGAAGGAAGAAGAAGAAAAAGATGGAAGAAGAAGAAGAACCAGAAGACCATGAAAAAAAAGAGAAGAAGAACTTGAAGGAGAGGAGGAGGAAGAAGAAGATGATGATGAAAAGAAGAAAAAGAAGAAGAAGAAGTAGAAGAAGTAGAAGAAGAAGTAGAAGAAGAAGAAGATGAAGTAGAAGAAGTGAAGAAGAAGATGAAGAAGAAAAAGAAGTAAAGTAGAAGAAAAAGATGAAGAAGAGGAGGAAGAAGTAAAAGAAGAATAAGTAGAGAAAGAAGGAGAAAAAATAATAAAAGAAGAAGAAGAGGGAAAAGAGTTAGAGAAAGGAGAAGAGGAAGGAGAAGAAGGGAAGGAAGATGAGGAAGAAATGGAGAAAGAAGATGAAGAAGATGTAGAAATAGGAGAAGAAGTAGAGGAGGAAGAAGAAGAAGAAGAAGAAGAAGCAGAAGAAGAAGAAGAGGAAGAAGTAGAAGAAAAGGAAGAAGAAGAAAGGAAGAAGAAGCGAAACAATAAGAAGATTAAAAAGAAGAAGAAGAGGAATACGAAGAAGAAGAAGAATAAGAAGAAGAATGAGAAGAAGAAGAAGAAGAAGTAGAAAAAGAAAAAAAAGAATAGGACGAAGAAAAAGAAGAGTAATTAGAAGAAGAAAAAACAAGAAGAAGAGGAAGAAGTAGAAGAAAAGGAAGAAGAAGAGGAAGAAGAAAAAGAGGAGGAACAATAAGAAGATGAAGAAGAAGACAACGAGGAATATGAAGAAGAAGAAGAATAAGAAGAAGAAAAAGAATAAGAAGAATAAAAAGAAAAAGAAGTTCAAAAGGAAAAAGTAGAAGAAAAAGAATAATATTTAACAGAAGAATAAAAAGAAGAAGAACAAAAATGAAGATGAAGAGGAAGAAGTAGGAGAAGTAGAAGTAGTAGAAGAAGAAGAAGAGGAAGAAGAAGTGGAAGAAGAAGATGAGGATGATGAAGGAGAAGAAGAGGAAAAAAAAGAAAAAGTAGAAGAAGAAGACTAAGAAGAAGTAGTAGAAGAAGTATAGAAAGAAGAAGAAGAAGAAGAAGAAGAGAGAGAAGAAGAAGACTAAGAACAAGAATAAGAAGAAGAGGAGGAGGAAGAAGAAGAAGAGGAAGAAGAATAAAAAGAAGAAAAAGAAGATGAAGAAGAGGAAGAAGAGGAAGAAGAAGCAATAATTATAGAAGAACAAGAAAAAGAAGTGGAAGAAGAAGCAGTAGAAGAAGAATAACAAGAAGAAGAACAACAACAAGATGAAATGTAGAAGAAGAAGAAAATGGAGTAGAAGAAGGAGAAGTTGAAGAGAAAGAAGTAAAAGAAGAAGAAGAAGGAGAAGGAGAACGAGAAGAAGAAAAAGAAGAAGAAGAGGAACAACATAAGGACAAAGAAGTAGAAGAAGAGGAAGTAGAAGAAAGGGAGGAAGAAGAAGAAGGAGAAGAAGAAGGAGAAGAACAAGAAGAAGAAGAGGGAGAAGAAGAAGAAGCAGAAGAAGGAGAAGGGGAGGAAGAAGAAGAGGAAGAGGAAGAAGAAGAAGTATTAGAAGAAAAAGAAGAAGAAGAAGTAGAAAAAGAAGAAGAGGAAGAAGAAGAAGAAGATGGAGAAAAAGAAGTGGTGGAATTAGAAGAAGAAGAAGAAAAAGAAGAGGAAGATGTGGAAGAAGAGGAAGAAGACGAACAAGAAGATGAGGAGGAAGTAGAAGACCAAGAAAAAGGAGAAGAATAAGAAGAAGAAGAACAAGAAGAAGAGGAAGAAGAAGAAGAAGAAGAGTAAGAAGAAGAAGAGGAAGAAGAGGAAGAAGAAGAACAAGAAGTAGAAGAAGAAGAAGGCAAAGAGAAAGAAGAAGAAGAAGAAGAAGAAGAGAAAGACGAAGAAGAAGAAGAAGCAGTAGAAGAAGAAGAAGAAGAATAAAAAGAGGACGAAGAAGAAGAAGAAAAAGAAGAAGAGGAAGAAGAGGTAAAAGAAGAAGGAGAAGAAGAAGAAGAAGAAGAATAAGAAATGGAAGATGAGGAAGAAGAGAAGAAATTAGAAGAAGAAGATGAGGAAGAAGGAGTAGAAGTTGAGGTAGAAGAAGAAGAAGAAGAGAAAGAAGTAGAAAAAAGGAAGAAGTAGAGGAAGATGAAGAAGAAGAGGAACAATAAAAAGGGAAAGAAGAAGAAGAAGTAGAAGAAGAGGAAGCAAAAGAATAAGAATAAGAATAAAAATAAGAATAAGAATAATAATAATAATAAGAAGAAGAAGAAATGAAGAAGAAGAAGAAGAAGAAGAAAACAAAGAAGAAGAAAAAGAAGAAAAAGAAGAACAGGAAGAAGAAAAAGAAGAAGAACAATAAGATGAAGTAGAAAAAGAAGAGAAACAAGGAGAAGAATTAAAGGAAGAAGATGGAGAAGAAGGAGAAGGAGAAGTGTAAGAAGAAGAAGAAAAGGGAAAAGAAGAACCATAGGAAGAAGTCGAAGAAGTAGTAGAAGAATGAAAAGAAGAATAGGAAGAAGAAGAAGGAGGAGGATTGGGCAGAGGAGGAGGTGGAGAAGAAGAGGGGGAAGAAGAAGTAGGAGAAGAAGAAGAGGATGGAGAAGTAGAAGATTAAGAAGAAGAAGAAGAAGAAGAAGAAGAAGAAGTGGGAGAAGAAGAAGAACAAGAAGAAGAAGAAGAGGAGAAAGAAGAAGAAGAGGAAGAAGGGGAAGAAAAAGAAGAAGAAGTTGTAAAAGAGGAAGAAGAAGAAGAATATGATGAAAAAGAGGAAGAAGGATAAGAAGAAGAAGAGGAAGATGAGGAAGAAAAAGAAGAAGAGGAAGAAGAAGAATATAAAGAAAAAGAAGAAGAAGAAGAAAAATAATTAAAAGATAAAGAAGAAAGAGAAGCAGACGAAGAAGAAAAAAAATAGGAAGATGAAAATGTTGTAGAAGTAGAAGTAGAGGAAGAAGAAGTTGAACAAGAAGATGGAGAAGAAGTCGAAGAAGAGAGTGAAAAAGAAGAAGTGGAAGATGAAGAAGTTGAAGAAGAAGACGGAGAAGAAGGGATTAAAGAAGAGAGGAAAGTAAAAGAAGAAGTAAAAAAATAGAAGAAGAAGATGATGATGATGAAGATGAAGTCGAAGAAGTCAGAAAGGTAGAAGTAGAAGAAATAGAAGTAAAAGAAAAAGAAGATGAAGAAGAAAAAAAAGTAGAAGAAGAAGAAGAAGAAGAAGAGGAAGAAGTAGAAGAAGTAGTTTAAGATGAAGAAGGAGAAAAAGAAGATGATGAAGAAGTAGAATAAGTAGAAAAAGAAGAAGAAGAAGAAGTTGAAGAAAAATGTAGAAAAAGAAGAGGAAGAAGAACAAGAAGTAGATGAAGAAGAAGAAGAAGGAGTAGAAGTAGTAGAAGAACAAGACGAAGAAGAAGAAAAAGAAGAAGAAGAGGAAGAGGAAGAGGAAGAGGAAGAGGAAGATGATGATGAAGTAGAAGAAGAAGAAGAAGAGAAAGTGAAAGAAAAAGAAGAAGTGGAAGTAGAAGAAGAAGAAGAAGAAGAAGAAGAAGAAGAAGAAGAAGACAAAAAAGAAGAACAATAAAAAGAAGAAGAGAAAGAAGTAGAAGAAGAAGAAGAAGAAAAGGAAGAAGAAGAAGAAGAATAGTAAGAAGGAGAAGAAGAAGAAAAAGAAGAAGGTGAAGAAGTAGTAAAAGAAGAAGAAGAAGAAGAAGTAGAAGAAGAAGAAGAATTAGTAGAAGAAGTTGTAGAAGAAGAAGAAGAAGAAGAAGAAGAAGAAGAAGAAGAGGGAGAAGAAGAAGATGAAAAAGCAGGAGGGGGAGGTGGAGGAGGAGGAGAAGAAGTAGAAGAAGGAGAAGAAGAAGAAGAAGAAGGTGAAGATTAAGAAGAAGATGAAGAGGAGGAAGAGAAAGAATAAGAAGTTGAATAAGCAGGAGGAGAAGAGGAGGAAGAAGAAGAAGATGAAGAAGAAGAAGAAGAAAAAAGGAAGAAGAAGAGGAAAAAGAAGACGAAGAAGACCAGAAAGATGAAGAAAAAGAAGTAGAAGAAGAAGAAAAAGAAGAAGAAGAAGAAGAAGAAGATGAGGAACAAGATAAGTACGAAGAAGTAGAAGGGGAAGAAGAAGAAGAAGGAGAACAAGAAGGAGAAGAAAAAGCAGAAGAAGAAGAAGAAGAAGAAGAGAAGAAGAAGAAGAGGAAGTAATCTTTAATCTCTAATCCATCCTTAATCCATAATCCTTAATCTCTATTCCATAAACTCTAATGCCTAATCTCTAATCTTAACCGTAATCCCTAAGACCTAATCCTAATCCTTAATTCGCAATCTATAGTCTATAATCCTTAATTCTTAATTTGTAATCATTAATCTTTATTCCTTAATCTTTAGTCCATAATTCATAATCCTTAATCTTAATTATATTCACTTATTTTGTAATATCTAATTCATAATCCTAAATCCTAAATCCCTAATCACTAATCTTTAATTCTTAGCCCCTTATCCCTATCCCCTAATCCATAATCCTTAATCTATATTTCTTAGTAATTCAACCTTAATCTAGAGTCTTTAATCCCTAATCCCTAATCATTAATCCCTTCGTCCTTAATCTTTAATCGCTAATCCTTAATCTATAATCTCTATTACATATTCCTTCATTCCTACTCCATAATCCCTAATCCTTGACCCCTAAATCCTAATCCCTAACTATTAATCGATAATCCTAATCACTAATCCCTCCCTCCTTAATCTCTAATCTCTAATTCCTAATCCCTGATCCATCTCTTCTTTCTCTTTTTCTTCTTCTTCTTCCTCTTCTGCTTTTTCTTCTTCCTCTTCTTCTTCTTCTTCTTCCTCACCTTCTTTTTCTTTTCCTTCTTCTTCTTCTTCTTCGTCTTCTTCTCTTCTCTTCTTCTCCTTCTCTTTTTACTTCTCCATGCCATTCTCCTTCTACTTCTTCTATTTCCTCTTTCTCTGTCTCCTTTTACTTCTCCTTCTCCTCCTTTTCCTTCTCTTCTCCTTCTCCTCCTCTTATTCCACATCCTCCTCCTTCTCCTTCTTCTTCTTCTTCTTCTTCTTCTTTCTCGTCTATTTCTTCTTCTTCTTCTCCTTCTCCTTCTCCTTCCTCTTGTTCTTCTTCTTTTTCTTCATCTTCATCTTCTTCTTCTATTTCTTTTTCTTCTTCTCCTTCTTCTTCTTCGACTACTTCACCTTCTTCTTCTTCTTCTTACTCTTCTCCTTCTCCTTCTCCATCTTCTTTCCCTTTTTTTTCATCATCATCTTCTTCTTCTTCTTCATCTTCTTCTTCCTCTTCTTCTTTTTCTTCTTCTTCTTCTTCATCCTCATTTTCTTCTTTTTCTTTTTCTTTCTCTTCTTCTTCATCTTCCTCTTCTTCTTCTTCTTATTCTTATTCTTTTTTGTCTTCTTCTTATTGTTTTTCTCCCTTTCTCTTCTTCTTCTTCTTCATTATCTTCTTCTTCAACTTCGTCTTTTTCTTGTTCTTGTTCTTCTTCTTCATCTTCCGCTTCTCCTTCATCTTCTCCTTCTTCATAGTCCTTAATATATATTCCTTAATCCCTATTCAATAATCCCACCCTCCCTGATCCCATATCCCTAAACTTGTAATCCCTAATTCATCCTTCCCTAATTACTAATCTTATGTCCCTAATGGCAAATCCCTAATCTCTAATCCATCTATAATCCATATTCTATTATTCTGAATCCCTAATCTCTAATCTCTAAACCTTAATCCCTAATACCTAATCCCTAATCCATAATCTTTAATCTATAATCTTGAATCTGTAATCTCTTTTTGCTAATTTCTAATCCCTAATTCCAAATCTATAAACCCTAATCCCTAATACATGATCCCTATTCCTTAATTTATAATTTATAATCTCTAAACTCTAATCCTTTATCCAAAATCCTTAATCCCTAATTCCTAATCCATAATCCTAATCTTAATTACTTAACCTCTAATACCTAATTCCTAATCTATAATCTTTAATCCATAGTCCTAAATCCTAAATCACAAATCCTTAATCTTTAGAGATTAGTCCATTAATCTTTAATCCCTAATCTTTAATCATTAATACCTTCATCCTTAATACTTAACCTTAATCCCTAATCCCTAACCCTTAATCCCTAATCAGTATTACTTATTTCTTAATCTCTACTCCTTAATCCTATTTCTTAATCCCTAAACCTTAATCCCTAATCTCTAATTAATAATCCCTACTCCTCTTCTTCTTCTTCTTTCTCTTTTGCTTCCTCATCTTCTTCTTCTTCTTCTTCTTCTTCTTCCTCAACTTCTTCTTCCTCCTCATCTTTCTAATCTTCCTCTTCTTCTTCTTCTTCTTCTTCCTTTTCCTGTTCTTCATCTTCTTCTTCCTTTTCTACTTTTTATTCTACTTCATCATCCTCTTCCTTTTCTTCTTCTTCTTCTTCTTCCTCTACTTCTTCTTTCTTCTCCTTTTCTTCTTCCTTTTCTTCTTTTTTAACATTTTCTTCTTTTCTTGTAATTCTTTTAACTTTGCTTCTTCCTCTTCTACTTCTTCTTTTATTTCTTCTTCATCATCATCTTCTTCTTCTTCTTCTTCTTCTCCTTCTCCTTCTTCTTCTTCTTCTCTTTCTCCTTCTCCCTATCTTTCTCCTACTCCTGTCCTTCTCCTTCTCCTTCTCCATCTCCTTCTCCTTCTCCTCCTCCTCCTCCTCCTTGTCCTCCTCCTTCTCCTTCACATTCTTCTCCTTCTTCTTCTTCTTCTTCTTTTGTTACTTCTTTCTTCTTTCTTAGTTCTTTCTTCTTTCATCTTTCTCTTTTCTTCTTCCCTCTTCCTTCTTTCTTCCTTCGTCATTCTTCTTTCTTCCTTACTCATTCTTTCTTCTTCTTTCTTCTTTCTTCTTTATTCTTTATTCTTCCATTACTTCTTCCTCCACCTCTTCTTCTTCTTCTTCCTCTTCTTCTTCCTCATCTTCATCTTCTCTTTCCAATCCCTAATCTCTAATCCTTAATCCTTAATCCATAACCCTTATTGACTAATGCCGAATCACAAATTCCTAATATCTAATCCCTAATCCTAATCCTAACCGCAAAGTCCATAATCCTTAATTTTTAATAACTAATTCTTTTATTCTTACTCCTTAATTGTTAATCATTAATCTCTTTAACACTAATCCCTAATTCTTAATCCTTAATCCTTAATTCTTTTTACTTATTCCCTAATCTCTACGTTTAATCCGTAATCCTTAGTCCCTTAAAATAAATCCGTAATTCCTAATACCTAATCCCACCCTCCTTAATCCCCAATCCCTAATTCTTAATCCATCCTTAATGCATAATCCTTAATCCTTAATCTTTAATCTCTAATCTCTAATACATAAATCCTAATCTTTAATACCTAATCTCTAACCTTAATCCTTAATCTATAATCCATAATCTTAAATCCCTAATCTCTTATCCTTAATCCTTAATCCATAAACCTTAATTCCTAATACCTTATCCCTAGTCGCTAGCCCTAATCTATAATCAATAATCTCTAATCCCTAACCCCTAATACTTAATCTATAGTCCATCTCTTCTTCCTCTTCTTCTTCTTCATCTTCTTCTTCCTCTTCTTTTTCTTCTTCTTCTTCTTCTTCTTCTTCTTCTTCTTCTTTCTAATCTTCTTAGTCTTCTTCTTCCTCATCCTCCTCATCTTACATTTCTTCTTCTTCTTCATCTTCTTCCACCTCTTCTTCTTCTTCTTTTTCTTCCACTTTTTCTTTTTCTTCCACTTTTTCTTTTTCTTCTTCTTCTTGTTCTTGTTCCTCTTCTTCTACTTCTTCCTCTGCTTCTTCCTCTGCTTCTTCCTCTTCTTCTTTTTCCTCATTTTCTTGTTTTCTTGTAATTCCACTTGCTCTTCTTCTTGCTCTTCTACTTCTTCTTCTTCTTCAATTTCTTCTTCTTCTTCTTCTTCTTCTTCTCTCTAATCTTCTTTGTCTTCTTCTTCCTCATCCTCCTTATCTTACATTTCTTCTTCTTCTTCTTCATCTTCTTCCACCTCTTCTTCTTCTTCCTTTTCTTCCACTTTTTCTTTTTCTTCCACTTTTTCTTTTTCTTCTTCTTCTTCTTCTTGTTCTTCTTCTTCTACTTCTTCCTCTGCTTCTTCTTCCTCTTCTTCTTTTTCTTCATTTTCTTTTTTTCTTGTAATTCCTCTTACTCTTCTTCTTCCTCTTCTACTACTTCTTCTTCAATTTCTTCTTCTTCTTCTTCTTCTTCTTCTTCTTCTTCTCCTCCTCCTCCACCTCCTCCCCTTCCTCCTCCTCCTTCTTCTTATTCTCCTTCTCTCTCTTCTCGTCTTTCACCTTCTCGTACTCCTCTTTCCTTTTACTTCTCCTTCTCCATGTTCTTTTGCTTCTCCTTCTGTTTCTAATTCTCCATCTCCTTCTCCTTCTCGTCCATCTTCTCCTTGTCCTCCTCCTCCTCCTTCTTCTTATTCTTCTTCTTCTTCTATTACTTCTACTTCTATCTTCTTTTTTATTTCTACTTTCTTCTTTCATCTTTCTTTTTTCTTCTTCCTTCTTCCTTTCTCCATCATTCTTCATTGTTCCTTATTCTTTATACCTTTTTCTTTCTTCTTTATGCTTTATTCTTGCTCTTCTCCTTCCTCTTATTCCTCTTCTTCTTCTTCTTCTACTTCTTTCACCTCTTCTTCCTCTTCATCAACTTCTTTCTTTTTGCTAATCCCTAATTCCTAATCCTTAATTTACAATCCATAATCATTATTCCCTAATATCTAATCCTTAATCCTTGATCTATAAATCTTAGTCGCTAATCTCGAATACATAATCCTTAATGTTAATCCTAATCCCATAATCTTTAATCCATAATCACTAATCTCTAATACAAAATCCTTAATAAAACATTCTTATTCACTAATCTCTAATCCATAATCCTAATTCCCTAATCCTTAATCCCTATTCCTAAATCTCTAATCCTTAATAATTAATCTCTTAATCTTTAATCCTTAATAACTAATCTCAAATCCTTAATCATTAATCCCTTAATATTTAATCCCTAATTCTTAATCCTTAATCCTTAATTTTTCTTACATATTCCCTAATCCATACTACCTAATAAGTAATGCTTAATCCCTAAACACAATCCCTATTTTTTAATACATAATCCTAATCTCTAATCCCTAATGCCTAATCCCTAATCACTCCTTTATTAATCCCTAATCTATAATCCTTAATACCTAATCTCTAATCCTTAATCCCTCCCTTCCTAATATGTAATACGTATTCCCAAATCCCTCTCCTCTTAATCCCCAATCCCTAATTTTAACCTCTAATCCTTAATCCCTAATCCATCTCTTCTTTCCCTTCTTTTTTTTCTTCCTTTTCTTTCTTTTTTTTTCTTTCTCTTCTTCTTCTTCCTTTTCTTCTTCCTTTTCTTCTTCCTCTTCTTCCTCTTCTTCTGCCTCTTTTTCTTCTTCTTCCTTATTTTCTTCTTCAAATTGCAGCACCTCTTCTTCTTCTTCTTCTTCTTCTTCCTCTTCTTCTTCTTCTTCTTCCACTCCATCTTTGTCTTCTTCTTCTTCTTTTTCTTCTTCTTCATCTTCCACTTCTTCTTCTTTCTCATCTTCTTTTTCTTCCTCTTCTTCTTCTTCCTCTTCTTCTTGTTATTCTTCTTCTCCGTCTTCTTCTTTTCTGATTCTTCTTATTCCTTTTCTTCTTCATCTTCTTCTTCTTCTTCTTTTTCTATTTCTTCTTATTCTTCTTCTTCTACATCTTCTTCTTCTTCTTCTTTTCTTCTTCTTCTTCTTCTTTTACTCCTCCTTCTCCTTCATTTTGTCTGTCTCCTTCTCCTTCTCCTACTCTTGCTCCTTCTCCATCTCCTTCTCCTTCTCCTTCTTCTTCACCATCTCCTACTCCATCGCCTCATTCTCCTTCTCTTACTCCTCCTTCTAGTTCTTCTTCCTCTTCTTCTTCTTCCTTCTTTCTTCTTTCTTCTTTTTTCTTTCTTCTTTCTTCTTTAATCTTTCTTTTTCTCTCTTCCTTCTTCCTTCTTTCTCTTTCCTGCTTCCCTCTTCCATCTTCCTTCTTCTTTCTTTTTTATTCTCCCTCTTCTTCATCTTCTTCTTCTTTTTCTTCTTTCTCATCTTCTTCTTCCTCCTCTTCTTCCATCTTTCTTTTTTTCTTCCTTCTTCCATCTCCCTAATCTCTAATCCTTAATCTCTAATTACTAATCCACCTCTAATCTCCAATCCTTAATCTTTAATCTGTAACTCTTTACTTTAATATCTAATTCTTAAATTCTAATCCCTAATACCTAATCCTTAATCTCTAATCTATAATTCATAATCCCTAATTCTTAATATCTAATCCTTAATCCCTAACCATTAATCACTAATCTTAAATCCTTAAACTTTAATCCCTAATCTCCAATGCTAATCCTAATACCTTTATCTCTAATTCTTAATCTCTAATCTCTAATCCTAAATCCTACATCCCTAATCTCTAATCTCTAATCTCTAATCCCTAATCTCTAATCCTTCTTCACTAAACCCTAATCCCTAATCGTAAATCACTAATCTCCAATCCTTAGTCCTTAATAATTAATCTCTTAATTCTTAGTACCTAATCTCTAATCCCTTATCATTAATCCCATCATCAGTTATCCCTAATCCCTAAGCAATAATCTTTATACTCTAAGTCCTAATCCCTAATCGCTAATCCCTAATCTCTGTGACTTATTCCTTAATCCTTAGTACCTAGTCCATAGACCTTAATCCCAACTTGCTAACTCCCAAATGCTTAATCTCGAATCTCTAATCACTTCCTCTCTAATCTTTAATTTAAATTTCATGATACCTAATCCCTAATCCTTCATTCCTTAATCACTCATCCCTAACCCCTTATCTCAACACCATCTCATCTTCTTCTTCTTCTTTTACTTCTTATTCCTCCTCTTCTCCTTTTTCTTCCTCCTCTTCATCTTCTTCAATCTCATCTTCGTCTGCTTCTGCCTCCTTTTCTTCCTCATCTTTCTCTTCTTCTTCTTCTTCTTCTTCTTCCTCCTCTTCTTTCTCTTCTTCTTCTTCTTCTTCCTCTTTTCTTCTTCTTCTTCTTCTTCTTCTTCTTCTACTTTTTCATCATCTTCTTATTCATTTTCTTCAAATTCTTCCTCATCGTCATCATCATTTTCTTCTTCTTCTTCTTTGCCTTTTTCTTCTTCCTCTCCTTCTTCCCCTTCTTCTTCTCCTTTATTTCCTTCTTCCCCTTCTTTTTCTTCTTCTTGTTCTTCTTCTTCATCCTCTTCCTCTTACTCTACTTGTTCTTCTTCTTCTTCTTCTTCTTCTTCTTCTTCTTTCTCCTCTTCTTCTTTTTTTTCTTCTTATTGTTCTTCTTCCTCTTTTATTTCTTTTTCTTCTTCTAGTTCTTCTTCTTCTTCATCATCGTCTTCATCTTTTTCTTCCTCTCTTCTTCTTATTCTTCTTCTTTTTCTTCTTCATCTCTGTCTTCTTCTTCTTCTTCTTCTTCTTCCTCTTGATGTTCTTTTCTTCTACTTTTTCTTCTTCTTCTTCTTCTACTACTTCTTCTTCTTCTTTGACTTCTTCACCTTCTTCTTTTTCTTCTTCTTCTTACTCTTCTCCTTCTCCTTCTTCTTCTTCATCTTCTTTTTCTTCTTCTTTTTCTTCTTCTTCTTCTCCTTATTCTTCTTCTTCTTCCCCCTTTTCTTCTTGTTCTACTTCTTCCTCTTTTTCCTTATCTTCCTATTCTTCTTGTTCTTCTTCTTCTTCTTCTTCTACTTCTACTTCTTCTTCGTCTTCTTCTTTTTCTTAGTCTTTCTCTTCCTTTTTGTCTTCTTCATCTTCTTCTTTAGTATCTTCTTGTTCTTCTTCTTATTCTTCTTCTTTTAGTTGTTCTTCTTTTTCTTCTTTCTCTTCTTCTTCTTCTTCTCCTCCTTCTTCTTTGCAATCCTTAATCCTTATTCCCTAATCCTTACTACTTAATCTCTCCCTCTCTAATTTCTTAACCTTAAAATTTTAATTTCTAATGCATCCCTCCCTAATCACTAATCTTTAATCCCTAATCCTTAATTCTAATCCCTAACCTTGAATCTTTAATCCTTAATCACTAATCTATAATCCTTAATCCCTAATCCCTTTTCTCTAATCCTTAATCCTTATTCATAAATCCTTAATTTGTAACCCTCAGTAATTGATCCCTTAATCCTTAAAAATTGATCCCTTCATCCCTAAATCCTAATTCTTAATCCTTAATCTCTAGTCTTTGTTGCTATTTCTTAATCTCTGCACTTTAATCCCTAATTCTTAATTTCTTAAACCCTAATCCTCAATTGCTTATCCCAAATCCTTAATCCCAAATCTCTAATCCTTAATCTATAATCCTTAGTCTCTAACACATAATCCCTAATCCCTCCCTCTTTTATCTTTGATCTCTAACCCCTAATCCCTAATTCATCTCTTCTTCCTATTCTTCTTTTTCCTCTTCTTCTTCTTCCTATTCTTCTTCCTATTCTTCTTCTTCTTCTTCATCATCTTCTACCTATTCTTTTTCTTCTTCTTTCTTCTCATCATCTTCTGCTTCTTCATCTTCTTCAATTTCCACTTCATCTTCTTGTTCTTCTTCTTCCTCCTCTTCTTCTTATTTTTCTTCTTCAACTTCTTCTTCTTCTTCTTCTTCCTCTTCCTCTTCTTTTTTATGTTCCTCTTCTTCTACTTCTTCTTCTTGTTCTTCCTCTTCTTCTTCTTTTTCTTCTTTTACTACTTCTTCTTCCTCTTCTTCTTGTTCCCTTTGCTCTTCTTCTTTTCTCTCTGTCTTCTTCTTTTCTTGATTTTCTTCTTCCTCTTCTTCTTTGTTTTCTTCTTCTTCTCCTTCTTGTTCTACTTCTACTTCTTTTCCTTCT
>JAIUJO010000145.1:65000-77500 GCA_023846275.1 Vanilla planifolia
CCATCCACAATTTTTAATCCTTAATCTTTAATGCCTAACCTCTAATCCTTAATCTCTAATCCCTAAACATTATGCTCTAATACCTAATCCCTAAACCCTAATCCCTAATCTCTAGTCCCAAATCCCTAATCCTTAATCACTAATCTTTAATCCCTAATCCTTAGTCTTTAATCTTAATCCTAATATCTTAATTTCTAATTCGTAATCCCTAATCTTACATCCTTAATCTTACATCCTTAACCTCTAATCTCTAATCCCTAATCTTTAATCTCTATTCTCTAATCCCTAATCCTTAATCTTAAATCCCTAATTTTTAATACTTAATCCATTAATTCTTAATCTCTAATCTCTAATCCCTAATCATTACTCCCCTCATCATTAATCCCCTGATGATTAATCCCTAATGCCTAATGATTAATCTCTTCTTCTTCTTCTCGTTGTTGTTTTCTTTTCCTTCTTCTTCTTCTTCTTCCTCCTTTCTTCTTTCATCTTACTACCTTCTTATTTCTTCTTCTTTCTTCCTTCTTTATTCTTCCTTCTTCCTACCTCCTTCCTCCTTCCTCCTTCCTTGTTCCTTCCTCCTTCTTTCTTCTTTATTATTGCTATTCTTCTTCGTGTGCTTTTTCTTTTTCCTCTTCTTCTTTTTCCTCTTCTTCTTCCTCCTCTTCTTCTTGTTTCAACCTTCTTCCTTCTTCCTTCTTTTTTCATCCTTCGTCTTCATCTTCCATCTTTCATCTCTTTAATTCCTAATCCTTAATCTCTAATCTATCCCAAATCCCTAATCCCTAATCCATAATTGATAACTCCTAAATCCCAAATCCCTAATCCTTAAACTTAATCCCTAATCCCTAATCCTTATATTCCTAATCTTTAATAAATATTTTCTTATCCCTACTCCCTTATCCTTTCTTCTTTAGTCTCTAATCCTTAATCCCTTCCTTAATCCTTAATCCATCTCTTCTTCTACTTCTTCATGTTCTTCCTCTTAATCTTCCTCCACTTCTTCTTCTTCTTCTTCTTCTTCTTCTCTTTCTTCTTCTTTTTCTTCCTCTTCTTCCACTTCTTCTTCTCCTGCTTCTTCTTCCTCTTCTTCTTCTTCCTCCTCATTCTTCTTCTTCTTCTCCTTCTTCTTCTTGTTCATCTTCTTCTTCATTCTTCTTTCTTCTTTCTTCTTTCTTCTTTTTTCTTTCTTATTTCTTAATCCTTAATCTCTTATCACTCCCATTCCTAAACCTTAATCCATAATCTATTATCCCTTATTCCTCCCTCTTTAATACCTAATCTTACCCCCTAATCCCTAAACCTTAAGCCCAAATCCTTAATCCCCAATTCCCAAATCACTAATCCCAATTTCATATAACCTAATTTATCCCTAATATTTAATCCTTAATCCTTAATATGAAAACCATAATCTCTTATCCCTAATCCCTAATTGTTAGTCCATAGTCCTTAATTTCTAATGCCTAACCCTTAATTCCTAATCCTTAATCTCTAATCCATAATCCCTAATCCATAATTCTTAATCATAAATACCTATTCTCGTAATCTATAATCCCTTATCCCTAATCTTAAATCTCTTATCCTGAATCCCTAATCCCTGATCTCTATTCTTTAATCCCTAATCCATAATATTTAATGTTTAATCCCTACTTCTTAATCCTTAATCCTTACGTCTTAACCCTTACTCCATAATCCTTATTCCCTAATCCCTTAATCCCAAATCCCTAATCCTTAATCCTGAATTCTTAATCCCTAAACCCTATTCCTTAAGCATTACTCCACAGTCTCTAATCCTTAATCCATAAACTCTAACACTAATCGCTAATCCCAAATCGTTAATTCCTAATCCTTAATCCTTAATCCCTAACCATAAATGCATAATACTTAATCCCTAAGTATCCATCTCTAATCCACAATCTCTTTTCTTCTTCTTATTCTTCTTTTGTTTCTCCTTCTTCTTCTTCTCCTCCTTTTTCTTATTTTCTTTTTTCTTCTTCTACTTCTACTTCTTCTTCTTCTTCTTCATCTTTTACTTCTTATTCTCCTTCTTCTACTTATTTTTCTTCTCTTTTGCTTCTTCGTCTTGTTCTTCCTCTTCTTTTTCTTCTTCTTCTTCTTCTTCTTCTTCTTCTTTTTCCTCTTCTTCTTCACTTCTTCTTCTTCTTCTTCTTCTCCTCCTCCTCCTCCTCCTTGTTCTTCTCCTCTCCTTCTTCTTCTTCAACTTCTTCTTTTTCTTCTTCCTCTTCTTCTTCTTTTTGTTCTTCTTCTCCTTGTTCTTCTTCTTCAACTTCTTCCTCCTCTTCCTCTCCTTCTTCTTATATATAATACTTAATCCTTATTTTCTAACCCTACTCCTTAATCCCTCCCTAACTAATCTCTAATTATTAATCTATAATCTATAATCTCTAATCCATCCTTCCTTAATCCTTAATCTCAATTCTCTAATCTCTAACCCCTAATCTCTAATCATTATGCTTAATCTATAATCCCTTGTCCCTAATCATTAACCTTTAGTCCTTAATCCATCTTTTCATCCCAAACCCTTAATCTTTAATCCTTAACCTCTAATCCCTAAATCTTAATTCTTAATACCTAATCCCTAATCGTTAATCCCTAATCTATAATCCATTATCCCTTATCCTAAATCTCTAATTCCTAATCCTTAATCCATAATCCCTAATCCTTAATTTTAATCCTAATCACTTAATCTTTAATCTTTAACTCTTAATCTCTAATCCATAATGTTGAATCCCAAATCCATAATCACTAATCCTTAATCCATAATCTTTATTTGCTAATTAATAATCCTCAATCCCAAATCCCTAATCTCTTATCCTTAGTAATTAATCCCTTAATGCTTAATCCCTAACTCCCTAATCAGTAATCCCTTCAGCCTTAATATTTAAACCCAAATTTCTATTACTTATTTCCTAATTCTTATTCCCTAATTCTTAATCCTTGATCCCTAAACCCTAATCTCTAAGTGATATTCCCTAATCCCTAATCCTTAATCTTTACACCTAATCTAGCATCCTTTCCTCCTTAATCCCTAAACCCTAATCCCTAACCCCTAATCCTTAATCCCCAATCCATTTCTTCTTCCTCTTCTTCTTTTTCTTCTTACTCATCTTCCTCTTCTTCATTTTATTCTTCTTCATCCTCTTCTTCTTCTTCTACCTCATCTTTTTCTACTTCTTCTTTATCTTCCTCATCTTCCTCTTCTTCTTCTTTGGCTTCTTCTTCTTCCTCCTTTACTTCTTTTTTTCTTCTTCTACTTCTACTTCTTCTTCCTCCTCCTCATCATCATCATCATTCTCTTCTTCTTCTTCTTTTCTTTACTCTTCTTCTTTCCCTTCTTTTTGTTTTTCTCCATTTTCTTTTTTCCTTGTTCTTCTTCTACCTCTTCTTCTTCTTTTTCTTCTTCTTCTTCTTATTCTTATTCTTCTTCTTCTTTTATTTCTTCTTCATCATCTTCTTCTTCTACTACTCCTTCTTCTCCTTCTCCTTATTTTTTGTCTTTCACCTTCTCCTTCTACTTCTCCTCCACTTTCTTGTTCTTCATCTCCTTCTCCTTCTCTTTCTCCTCCTCCTTCTCCTGCTCCTGCTCCTTATCCTTCTCTTTTTATTCTTTTTCTTCTTCTACTTTCTTCTTTCTTTCTCTTCTTCCTTCTTCCTTCTTCCTTCTCCCTTACTCCTTTCTTTGATATTCTTTCTTCTTTATTCTTTCTTCCTTTTTCTTTCTTCTTTCTTCTTTCTTCCTTCTTTATTCTTCCTCTTCTTCTACCTCTACTTCTTCTTCTTCTTCTTCTTCTTCCTATTATTCCTCCTTGTCTTCTTCTTGTTCGTTCTTCCTAATCTGTAATCCCTAATCCCTAATCTATACTCTATAATCCATATTCTCTAATTCTTAATTTTTAATTCTTAATTACTAATTTATAATCTCAAATCTCTAATCCCTAATACTTAATCCATAATCCTTAATCCTAAATCCCTAATCACTAATCTCTCTAATCCTAAATCCATATTCTCTAATCCATAATCCCTAACCTTAAATCCCTTATTTTTAATAATTAATCCTTTATCCTTAATCCCTAATTTGTAACCCTTGATCATTAATCATTAATCCTATCATCCCTAATCTATAATCCTTAATCCTTCATCCCTAATTCTTATTCCTTATTCCCTTATCCCTACTCCCTAATTTGTAATCCTTACTCCATCCTCTATAATCTTGAATTTTTAATAAAAAATCCTAAATATCTAATCCCTATTATCTAATAACCAATCTCTCCTCTATCTAATCCCTAACACCTAATCTTTAATCTCTAATATCTCCCACTATAATCCTTAATCCCTGACACATAACCAAGAATTCTTAATGCATAATCATCTCTTCTTTCTCTTCCTATTCTTTTTCTTCCTTTTCTCCTTCCTCCTCTTCTTCTTCTACTTCTTACTCTTCTTCTTCTTTTTCTTTCTTATTTTCTTATTCTTCATCTTCTTCCTCATTTATCTCTTCTTCTTCTTCTTCTTCTTCTTCCTCTTCTTCTTCTTCTTCAACTTCTTTTTCTTCTTATTCTTCTTCTTCTTCTTCCTCTTCTTCTTCTTCTTCAACTTCTTTTTCTTCTTCTTCTTCTTCTTCGTCTTTCTCTTCTTCTTCCACTTTTCTTCTTCCTCTTCTTCTTCTTCCTTTTTCTCTTCTTCTTCTCCCTCTTCATCTTTTCTTGTTCTTGTAATTCAACTACTTTCTCCTCTGCTCCTCCTTTTTCTTCTTCTTTAGCTTCTCCTTCTTCTTCTCCTTCCCTTTCTATTTGTCTTTCTCCTTCTCCTTCTCCTTCTTCTTCTCCTTCTCCTACCCCTACTCCTTCTCCTTCTCATTCTCCATCTCCTTCTCCTCCTCTTTCTCCTTCTCCTCATCCTCCTTCACCTTTTTCTTCTTCTTCTACTTCTTCTTCTTCCTTTTTTCTTCTTTCTTATTTCCTCTTTTTTTTCTTTCTTCGTACTTCATTCTTCTTCCTTCTTCCTTCTTGTTTCTTCTTTCCTCCTTCCTTCTTTCGTCTTTCTTCTTCCTTTCTCCTTCTCTGTTTCTTCTTCCCTCATTCTTCTTTTTAATTCTTTTTTTTTCTTCTTCCTCTTCTTCTTCTTCCTCCTATCTTTTCCCCCACTTCTTCTTTCTTTGTTCTTCTTTCTTCTTCCTTCTACGTTCTTCCTTTTCTTTAATCTCTAATCCATAATCCTTAATCCCTAATCCCTAATCACTAATCCACATCTAATCTCTAATCTTTAATCCCTAACCTCTAATCCCTAATACCTAATCACTGATCCCTTATACCAAATCCCAAATCCCTAATCTGTAAACCATAATCCTTAATCTCAAATCCCTAGTCGTTAATCCCTAATCCTTAATATAACTTCGTAATCCATAATCCCTAATCCTTAATCTCTAATAATAATCCTAATCAAATAATATCTAATCCCTAATCTCTAATATCTAATCCTTAATCCTCCATCCTTAATCAATAATCTCAAATCTTTAATCCCTAATCCTTATTCATTAATCTCTAATCCTTAATAATTAATTTCTTAATTCTTAATCCCTAATCTCTAATCCACTAATCATTAATCCTTAATCCTCAATCCTTAATCATAATCTATAATCGCCAATTCCTATTACTTATTCCCTAATCCATACTTTCTAATCCTTAATTCCTAAAACAGAATCCCTAATAGCTAACCCCCAAATCCCTAATCCCTCACCAATCTTTCTTTAACACCTAATTCTAATCCTTCATTCCTTATTCCATAATCCTTAATTCTTAGCCCTTAATCACTAATCCCTAATCCATCTCTTCTTCCTCTTCTTCTACCTTTTCTTCCTTTTCTTCTTATTCTTCTTTTTCTTTTTCTTCTTCTTTCTCATTTTCTTCTTCTTCTACCTGTTCTTTCACATTTTCCACTTCCTCTTCTTCTTCTTCTTCTTCTTCTTCTCCTTCCTCTTCTTCTACTTCTTATTCTTCTTCCTCCTCCTCAACTTCTTTTTGTTCTTCTTCTTCTTCTTCTTCCTCTTCCACTTCTTCTTCTTCTTCTTGTTCTTCTTCTTATTCTTGTCTTTCTTCATTTCTTGTTCTTCTTATTCCTCTTTTTCTTCCCCTTCTTCTTCTTCTTCTCTTTCTTCTTCTTCTTGTTCTTCTTGTTCTTCTTCTTCTTCTTCTTCTTCTTCTTCTTCTCCTTCTCCTTCTCCTTCTCTTCATCTTTCTCCTTCCCGTACTCCTTTGCCCTTCTCCTTCTCCTACTCCTCCTTTTCCTTCTCCATCCCCTTCTACTTCTCCCTCGCCTTCTCTTTCTCATTCTCCTTCTCCTTCTCCTCCTCCTCGTCCTCCTTCACTTTCTCCTTCTCCTTCTCCTTCTCCTTCTTTATTTTTTTCTTCTTCTTCTTCGTTCTTTTTTCTTTCTTTCTTCTTTCTTATTTCTTCTTCTTCATTTTTCCTTTTTCCTTCCTACTTCCTTCTTCCTTCTTCTTTCTTCTTTATTTTTCCTTTTCTTCTTCCTCTTCTTCTTCTTCTTCTTCTTCTTCTTCCTTTTCCTCTTCTTCTTCCTCCTTTTCTTCTTCTTCTTTCTTCCTTCTTCTTTCATCTTTCTCCTTTCTACTTTCTTCACTCTTCCTTCTTCCTTCTCCCTAATCCCTAATCCTTTATCCCAAATCCATAATCTTAATCCTAATCCTAATCACTTAATCTCTAATTCTTAATCCTAAATCTTGAATCCCTGATCACTATTTTTTATCCTTAATCCCTAATCTCTATTCTTTAATCCGTAATCCTAAATCATAATTCTCTAATCCTTAATCCTTAATAATTAATCCCTCAATCCTTAAAGCCTAATCTCCAATCCCTAATCATTAATCTCTTTATCCCTAATTCTAAACATTAATCCCTAGTCGCTAATCCTTAATCCATAATCCCTAATCCTTAATCTTGAATTCCTATTACTTATTTGTTTATCTCTACTCCCTAATCACTAATCCTTAAACCTTAAACTCTAATCCCTAATCCCTAATTGATAATCCCTAATCTCTAAGCTTTATTCTTTAATCTATAATCCCTAATCCATAATCCCAAACACCTAATCCCATATCCCTCCCTCAATCCCAAATCACTAATCCCCAACTCCAAATCCTTAATCCCTAATCCATCTCTTCTTCCTTATCTTCTTCTTCTTCTTCCTCTTCTTCCTCATCCTCTTCTTCTTTTTCTTCCTTTTCTTCTTCTTCTTCTACCTCATCATCATCTTCTTCTTCTTCTTCCTCATCTTCCTCATCTTACACTCGTTCTTCTTCTTCTTCTTCTTCTTCCTTTTCTTCTTCTTCTTCCTCTTCTACTTTTTCTTCTTATTTTTTAGCATCATCATCATCTTCTTCTTCTTCTTCTACCTCTTCTTCCTCGTCCCCTTCTTCTTCCTCTTCTTCTTTTTCTCCTTTTTCGCCTTTTCTTGTAATTCTTCTTCCTCTTCTTCTTCCTCTTTTCCTTCTTCTTCTTCTTCTTATTCTATTTCTTCTTCTTCTTCTTCTTCTTCTTCTTCTTCTGCTTCTGCTTCTCCTACTTCTCCTTCTCTATTTCCCTATCTTTCAACTTCTACTTCTCCTTCTCCTTCTGCTTCTCCATCTCCATCTCCTTCTTCTTCTCCTTCTCATTCTTCATCTCCTTCTCTTTCTCGTCCTCCTTCTCATTGTCCTCATCCTTCACCTTCTCATTCTTTTTAGTCTTCTTCTTCTTCTACTACTTTTTTCTTCTTTCTTCTTCATCCTTCCTTCTTCGTTCTTCCTTCTTCTTTTCTTCTTTCATCTTCCTTATTCTTTCTTCCTTCTTTTTTCCTCCTTTCTTCTTACTTTTTTCTTCTTTTTTCTTCCACTTCTTCCTCTTTTTCTTCTTCTTCTTCTTCTTCTTTTTCTTATTCTTTCTCCTCATCTTCTTCCTCTTCATTCTTCTAGTCTTTAATCCTTAATCTATATTCCTTAATCACTAATTCATAATTTGAAATCCCTAATGCAAAATCTATAATACCTAATGCTTAATCCTGAATCCCAAATCACTAATCTCTAATCCTTAATCCTTATTCCCCTATCCATAATCTATAATCCTTAATCCTAAATCCCTAATATTTAATAATTAATCATTAATCCATTATTCCTAATTATTAATCCCTTCAAACTTAACTTACAATCCTTAATCCTTTATCCTTTATCCTTAATTCCTATTACTTATTCCCTAATCCTTACTCCCTAATCCCTGATCCTTAATCCCTAAACCCCAATCCCTAATTGCTAATCCATAATCCCTATTACATAACACCCAATCCCTCCCTCCATACTCTCAAATTGTTAGACCCTAATATCTAATCTCTAATCCTGAATCCATCCTTTAATTTGTAATCTATATTCCTTAATCCTTAATCCCTAATCCCTCACTTTTTAATCCAAAATCCTTAATACCTAACCCCCAATTTCTAATCCCCAATCCATCTCTTCTTTCTCTTCCTCTTCTTTTTCCCCCTTTTCTTCTTCCACTTCTTCTTCTTCTTCCTCTTCTTCTTCTTCTTCTTCTTCCATATTTTATTCTTCTTATTTTTCTTCTCCTCTTCCTCATCTATCTCATCTATATCTTCTTCTTCTTCTTCTTTTTCTTCTTTTTCTTCTTTATTTTTCTCTTCTTCTTCTTCCTCTTCCTGTTATTCTTCTTCTTCTTCTCTTTCTTCTTTTCTTGTTCTTCTTATTCCTATTTTTCTCCCTTTTCTTCATCATCATCATCATCTTCTTCTTCTTCATTTTCCTCCTCTTCTACTTCTTCTTCTTCTTCTTCCTCATCTTCTTCTTCCCCTTCTTCTTTTTCTTCTTTTTCTTCTTCTCCTTCTTCTTCTCTTATTCTTCTTATTTCTTTTCTTCTTCTTTTTCTTCTTTTTCATCATCATCATCTTCTTCTTCTATTTCATCTTCTTCTTCTTCTCCTTCTTCTTCTCCTTCTCCTCCTCCTACTTCTCCTTCTCCTTCTCCTACTCCTTTTCCTTCTCCTTCTCCTTTTCCTACTCTTCCATCTCCTTCTCCTTCTCCTTCTTCAACTCCTTCTTCTTCTCTTTCTCCTTCTCCTTCTATTTCTCCTTCTCCTCCTCCTCCTCTTTCTCCTTCTCCTTCTTCTTCTTCATTTTGTTCTTCTTTTTCTTCCTTCTTTATTCTTTTTTCTTTCTTCTTTATTCTTTCTTCTTTCTTTTTTCTTCTTTCTCCTTGCTTCTTTCTCCTTTCTTCTTCCATCTTTCATCTTCCTTTTGCCATCAATCTTCCTTTTTTCTTCTTCCTTCTTCGTTGTTTTTCCTCTTCTTCTTCTTCTTCTTCTTCTTCTTCTTCACTTCTTCTTCTTTCTCTTCTTCTTCGTCCTTTTCTTCTTCTTTCTTCTTTCTTCGTTCTTCATTCTTCTTTTTTCTTTCTTCCTTCTTCCTTCTTCCTTCACCTTAATCCCCAATCCTTAATTCCTAATCCCTAATCCTTAATCTCTAACCACTAATCCTTCCTTAATCTCTTATCCTTAATCTCAAATCCCTAACCTCTAATCCCTAATATGTAATCCCTAAACACTAACGCCTCACACCTAATACCTAATCTCCAATTCTTAATCCCTAATCTATAATTCATAATCCCTAATTCCTAATCTCTAACCCCTAATCACTAATCCTTAATCACTAATCATTAATCCTTAATTTCTAACCCTTAATCTCTAATACAAATCAAAATCCCATAATCTTAAATTTTTATTCTTTAATCTCTAATCTTAAATCCTACATCACTAATTTCTACTCCAAAATCTTTAATCCTTAATTTTCAGTCCCTACTCTTTAGTCCCTAATCCTAAATCCCTAATCTCCAATCTCTGATCCTTAATAATTTATCCCTTAATTTTTAATCCTAAATCTCTAATCCATAATCACTAATCTCTCCATCCTTTATCTTGAATCCTTAATCCTTAATCTCTAATGTCTAACCCTTCATCTCTATTACTTATTCTATAATCTCTACTACCTAATCCCTAATCCTTAAACCTTAATCTCTAATTGTTAACTCGAAAATCTTTCATCCTTAATCCCTAATCCCTCCCTTTGAAATCTTTAAATCATTTTCCCAGATATGTTACACCTAATCCTTCATTCCTTAATCTCTAATTCCTAATACCTAAGCCATGAACCCTAATCCCTAATTCATCTCTTCATCTTCTTCTTTATCTACCTCTACATCTTCCTCTTCTTCTTCTTCTTCCTCTTCTTCTTCATCTTCTTCTAATCTTCTTCTTCTTCTTCCACCTCTTCCTCATCTTCCCCTTCTTCTTCTTTTTTTTACTTCTTCCACTTTTCCTCATTATTATTATTATTATTATTATTATTCTGCATCTTCTTCTTCTTTTTCTTCTCATTTTTGTTCTTTCTCTTCGTGTTCTTCTTCTTCTTGTTCTTCTTCTTCTACTATGCCTTCTTCTTCCTCCTCTTCTTTTACCTCTTCTTTTATCTCATCGTTTTTTCTTCTTTTTGCTTCTGGTTCTTCTTCTTCTTCTTCCTCTTCTTCTTCCTCTACCTATTTTTCTACTTCCTCTTCTTCATCATCATCATCATCTTCTTCTTCTTCTATTTCTTCTTCTTTTTCTTCTTGTTCTTCTTTTCTTCTCCTTCTTGTTGTTCTTCTTCTTCTACCATTTCTTCTTCTTCTTTTTATTCTTCTACTTCTTCTTTTTCTTCACTATACTTCTTCTTCCTCTTCTTCTTCTTCTTCTTCTTCTTCCCCTTCTTCATCATCTTCTTCTTCTTTTACCTTTTGATGTTCCCCTTCTTCTTCTTTTTCTGCATTTTCACCTTCATCATCTTCTTTTTCTATCTTCTCTTCTCCTTCTCCTTCTTCTACTTCTACTTCTTCTTCATCTACTTCCTCTTCTTCTTCTTCTTCCTCTTATTTTTCTTCTTCTTCTTATTCTTATTCTTCTTCTTCTTCTCCTTCTCCTCCTTCTTATTCCTATTCTTCTTCACTCATTTTTCTACATCTTCTACTACTAAATCCTTGTCATCTTCATCTTCTTATTCTTCTTCTTCGACTTCTTGTCCTTATTCTTCTCCTTGTTCTTCTTCTTCTTCTTCTGTTTCTACTTTTTGATCTTCTTCTTCATCATATTTTTTTTCTTTTACTTCTTCTTCTTCTACTACTACTTCTTTGTCATCTTCTTGATCTTCTTCTTCTTCTTCTCCTCTTCTACTTCTTCTACTTCCACTTCTCGTTATTCATCCATTTCATCATCTTCGTCTTCCTCGTCTTCTTCCACTTCTTTTTCTTCTTCTTCTTCTCCTTGTCCACCTCCTCCTCCTCCTTCGTCTTCTTCTTCTTCTTCTTCTTGTTCTTCTTCTACTACAACTTCCTCTCCTTCTTCTTCTTGTCCCTCCACCTATTCTTCTTCTTCTTCTTTTTTCTCTTTTTCTTCTTCTTCCTCTTCCTCCCCTTCTTCATCTTCTTCTTCTTCATCATCTTCTTTTTCTATTACTTCTTCTTTGTCTACTACTACTTCTTCTTCTTTCTCTTCTTCTTCGTGCTCTTCTTCTTCTTTTCTTCTTCAACTTCTTCATCTTCCTCTTTTTCCACTTCTCCCTCTTTTTCTACCTCTTCTTCATCCTCTTCTTCTTCTTCTTCTACATCTTCTCCTTCATCTTTTCCTCCTCCTTTTTCCTCTTCTTCCTGTTCTTCTTCTTTCTCTTCTTCTTTTCCCTCTTCGTTTTCGTCTACTACTACTACTTATTCTTCTTCTTGCTCTTCTTCTTCTTCTTCCTCCTCCTCTTCTTCTTCTTCTTTTTCTTTTTCTTCTTCTTCTTCTTCTTCTTCTTCTTCATCCACATCTTCTTGTTCTTCTTCTTCCTCTTCTTCTTATTCTTTTTCATCATCATCTTCTTCTTCTTCTTCTTCCTCTTCTTCTTCTTCCTCCTCCTCATCTTCTTCTTCTTTGTTGTCTCTTCTCCTCAGCTTCCTCTTCTGCTTCTTCTTCTACTTCTTCTTCTTCTTGCTCTTCTTCTTGCTCTTCTTCCTTCTTCTCTTCTTCTTCTTCTTTTTCTTCTTCTTCTTCTTCTTCTTCTTCTGCTTTTTCTTCTTCTTCTCCTTCCACTTCTTCTTTTTCTTCTTCTTCCTCTTCCTCTTCTTGCACTTCATCTTCTTCTCCTTCCTCTTCTTCTTCTTGTTCTTCTTATTCCTCTTCATTTTCTTCGTCCTCTTCTTCTTCGTCTACCACTTTTTCTTCTTCTTCTTCTTCTTTTCTTTTTCATCCTCCTTTACTTCTTCTTTTCTCCTTCTTCATCTTCATCTTCTTCTTCCTTTTCTTCTTCTTCTTCTTCTCTTTTTCTTGCTCATCTTCTTCTTCTTATTCTTCTACTTCTTCTTCCCCTTCTTCTTCTTCTACGTCTTCAACTTCTTTGACTTCTTCTCCTTGTTCTTC
>JAIUJO010000145.1:80000-85000 GCA_023846275.1 Vanilla planifolia
TTCCTCATTTTGTTCTTCTTCTTCCTCCTCTTCTTCATCTTCTTCTTCTTCTTTTTCTGCTACTTCTTCGTCACTTCTTTTCCTTATTTGTTTTCTTTTTCTTTTTCTTCTTCTTCAGCATCTTCTTCTTCTTCTTCTTCTCGTCTTCTTCTTGTTCTTCTTTCTTGTCTTATTCTTCTTCTCCTTTTCATAATCCTAAACCACTATTTCGTAATCCCTACTCCTTGAGCCCTCCCTTGCTAAACTCTGATCTATAAATTTGTAATCCATAATTCATCGCCCTTATCAATAATCCCTAATACCTATTCTATAATTTTTAATCAGCAATCACTACTCCTCAAACCTTAATTTCTAATCAATCCTTAATTCATATTCCCTAATCATTAATCCCTAATCTCTAATCCCTAATCCCTAATATATAATCCCTAATCCTTAATCTCTAAACCCTAATCCATTATTGTCAATCTCTGATCCTTAATTCCTTATACCTTATCCCTAATTCCTCCCTCCTTAACCCTTAATCCCTAACCTCTAATCCCTTATCCGTCTCTTCTTCCTTTTCTTCTTTTTCTTCTTTCTCTTCCTCTTCTTCTTCCTCTTTTTCTTCTAACTATTCTTCTTCTTCTTCTTCTTCCTCCTCTTGTTCTTCTTGTTCTGCTTTTTCCTTATCTTCCACTTCTTTTTCTTGTTCTTCTCCTTCTTCCCCTTCTTCTTCTTCTTCTTCTTCTTCTTTATATTCTTCTTCTTCATCATCCTATTATTATTATTCTTATTATTATTATTATTGTTATTATTATTATTATTATTATTATTCTTCATGTTCCTCTTCTTCTTCTTCTTCTTCCACTTTTTCTTCTTCTTCTTCCACTTTTTCTTCTTCTTCTACTTCTTCTTCCTCTTCTTCATCTTCCTCTTCATCTTTTCTCCTTCTTTTCTTTTACTTCTTCCTCTTCTTCTTATTCAACTTCTATTTCTTCTTCTTTTTCTTCTTCTCCTTCTTCTTCTTCTCCTCCTTCTCCGTCTTCTTCTCCTTTTTCTTCTCCTTGTCTTTCTCCTTTTCCTTCTCCTTGTCCTTCTCTTTCTCCATCTCTTTCTCCATCACTTCTCCTTCTCATTCCTCTCCTTCTCCTTCTCCTCCTTCTCCACGTCCTCCTCCTCCTTCTCCTTCATCTTCATCTTCTTCTCCTTCTTCTTCATTCTTCTTTCATGTTTCTTCATTCTTCTTTGTTCATCTTTCTTCCTTTCGACATCCTCCTTCCACTTTCCTTCTTCCTTCTTCCTTCTTCTTTCTTTCTTCTTCTTTCATTGTTCTTCTTCTTCTTTCTTCTTTTTTCTTTAGTATTCTTGTTCTTCTTCCTCTTCTTTTTCTTCTTTTTCACTTATTCTTCCTCCTCTTCTTCTTCTTTTTGACTTCTTCCTTTTTTCTCCTTCCTTCTTCTTTCTTCATTCATGACTTTCTTCCTTCTTCCTTCTCCCTATTCCCTAATCATTAATTGCTAATCCTTAATCCTTAATCCATCCTTAATCCCTAATTCTTAATCCAAAATATCTATTCCTTAATCTCTAAACCTTAATGCTTAATACTTAATTCATAATCCTTAATCCATAATCTATAATCTATAATCTATAATCCTTAATCTTTAATCTCTAATCCTTAATCCTTAATCTCAAATCCTTAGTCACTAATCCATAATCACTTATTCTTAATCTTTAATCCCTAATCTTAATCCTAATACCTTAATCTCTAATTTTTATTTCTGAATCCCTTATCATTAATCTCTAATCCCTAATCTTTAATCCCTAATCCCTAATTTATGATCCTAAATCCTTAATCCCTAATCCTTAAGTCCCTAATCCTTAGTCCTTAATCTTTCATTCCTACTGCTAATTCCTTAATGCCTTCTTCGTAATTCATAATCCTTAATCACTAAACCCTAATCCCTAATTGCAAATCTATAATCCCTAATCCCAAATGCCTAAAACTTAATCCCTTATTCCATAATCCTTAATCACTTGTCCCTAATACCTCTTTAATCCTTGATCCCTCCCTCAATAATCTATAATATGTATTCCTTAATCCATAATCCCTCCCTTTTTAATCCCTAATCTCTATCCTATCTCGTCATCCACTTCATCATCTTCTTCTTTCTTTTCTTCATTCTCGTCTTTCCCTTCCTCTTCCTCTTTTTCTTCTTCATTTTCTTCTTCTTCTTCATCCACTTCTTCCTCAAGTTCCTCTTGCTCTTCTTCTTCTTCTTCTTCTACATCCTCTTCTTGTTTTTCTTCTTTTTCATCATCATCATAATATTCTTCTTCTTCTTCTTCTACTACTTTTTTCTCTTCTTCTTCTTCCTCCTCCTCATCTTCTTGTTCTTCTACTTCCTCTTCTTTTTCATCATCATCATCCTCTTCTTCTTCTTCTTCTTCCTCTCCCTCCATTCCTTCTTCTTCCTTTTCTTCTCCTTCTTTTTCTTCTTCTTCTTCTTCTTCTTCTTCTTCCTTCTTTTCTTGTACTTCTTCTTCTTCATCTTCTTCTTCTCCTTCATCTTCTAATTCTTTCTCTTCTTCTTGTTCTTCCTCCTCTTCTTCTTCTTTCTCTTTGCACTCTTCTCCTGTTCTTCTACTTCTTCCTCCTTTTCTTCTTCCTCTTCTTCTTCTTCTTCTTCTTTTACTTCCTTTTCTTCTTCTTCGTTTTCTTCTAACTTCTTCTTCTTCTTCTTACTCTTCTTTATCTTCTTTTTCTTCTTTAACTTCTTGTTCTTGTTCTTGTTCTTCTTCCTCTTCCTCTACTTCCTCTTCTTCTTTGTTTTCTTCATCTTTTTCTTCAACATCATCTTCTTATTCTTCTTATTCTTCTTCTTCTTCTTCTTCTTCTTCTTCCTCCTCTACATCTTCATCTTCTTCTTCTACTTCTTTTTCTTCTTCTTCTTCTTTTTCTTCTCTTCTTTTTCTTCTTCTCCTTCTCCCTCCTCCACATCTTCTTCTTCGTCTTCCTTTTCTTCTTGTTCTTCATCTTCTCCTCTAACTTCTTCTTCTTCTACTTCACCTTCTTCTTCTTCTTCTTCTTTTTCTACTTTTTCTTATTCTCCTTCATCTTCTTCTTTTTCTTCTACTACTACTTATTCTTCTTCTTCTTCATCTTCTAATTCTTCTTTTTGTACGACTACACAACTTTGTCTGCCTCTTCTTCTTCTCCTCCTCCTTTTTCTTCCTCTTCTACTTCTTCTACTCCTACATCTTGTTCTCCCTCTTCTCCTTCTTCTTCTTCTTCCTCATCTTCTTCTTCTCTTTCCTCTTCTTCTACTTCTTGTTCTTCAACTACTTCCTCTTCATCTTCTTCTTCACCTTCTTCTTCTACATCTAAAACTTCTTATTCTTTCTCTTCTTCCTTTTTGTCCCCTTCTTCTTCTTCCTCTTCTTCTTCTTCGTCTTCCTCTTCTTCTTCTTCGTCTTCCTCTCCTTCTTCCTCCTCTTCCTCTTCTTCTTCTCCAACTTCTTCTTCTTCTTCTCCTTCTTCTTTTTCTTGTTGTTCTTTTTCTTCTTCTACTTCTTCTACTTTTACCTTTTCTTTTTCTTCTTCCTCCGTATCTGTTGGTTCTTCTTCTTCCTCTTCTTTTTCAGTATCATCATCTTCTTCTTTTTCTTCCACTTCTTCTTCTCCTTTTTCTTCCACTTCTTCCTCTTCTTCTTATTCTTCCTCTTTCTTTTCTTGTTCTTCTTCTTCCTCTTGTTCTTCTTCTTCTTCTTCCTCCTCCTCCTCTTCTTTTGCTTTTGCTCTTCTTCTTATTCTTCTTCTTTCTTTTCTTGTTGTTGTTCTTCTTCTTCTTCTTCCTCTTTTTCTTTTGCTTTTTCCTCACCTTCTTCTTTTTCTTTGCACTCCTCTCCACATCTTCCTCTTCTTCTTCTTCTTCCTCTTCCTCTTCTACTTCTTCTTCCTCTTCTTCACCTTTTTCTTCTTCTTCCACTTCCTCTTCTTCTTCTTCTTCTTCCTCTTCTTTTTTTTCTTCTTTCTTTTCTTCTGCTTCTTAATCTTCTTCTTCTTCTTCCTCTTCTTCAAAGTCATCATCAACATCATCATCATCATCATCATCATCTTCTTCTTCTTCTCCATCTTCTTTGTTTTCTACTTCTCATCCTTCTTCTTCTCTTCTTCTTCTCCCTCCTCCATTTCTTTTTCTTAATCTTCCTTTTCTTCTTCTTCTTCTTTATCTTCTCCTTCAACTTCTTCTTCCACTTCACCTTCTTCTTCTTCTTCATCTTCTTCTTCTTATTCTCCTTCTTCCTCTTCTTCTTCTTTTTCTTCTTAACTACTACTTCTTCTTCTTCTTCCTCTTCTTTTTCTTCTACTTCTTCTACTACAACTTCTTCTGCCACTTCTTCTTCTCCTCTTTTTTCTTCTTCTTCTTCTACTTCTTTTTCTTCTACTTCTTCTTGTTCTTCCTCAACTTCTTCTTCTCCTCCTTCTACTTCTTCTTCTTCAAAATTTTCTTCTTCTTCTTCTACTTTTACTTCTTCTCCTTCTTCCACTTCTTTCTCTTTGTCTTCTTCTTCTGCTTCATATTCTTCTTCTTCCTCTTCTTATTCTTTTTCTTCTACTACTACTACAACTTTGTTAGCCACTTCTTCTTCTTTTTTTACTTCTTTTTTTACTTCTTCTATAACTTCTTCTTCTTCTTCTTCTTCCTCATCATCATCATCATCATCTTCTTCTTCTTCTACTTCTTCTTCTTAAAATATTTCTTCTTTTTCTTCTTCTGTTTCGTCTTCTTCTTCTTCTTCCTCCTCCTCTCATCCTCTTCTTCTTCTTCTTCACTCTCTTCTTCTTCTTCTTCTTCTTCCACTTCTTCTTCTTCTTCTACTTCCTTTTCTTTTTCTTCTGCATCTTCTTCTTCTTTTTCTTCATTTTATTCTTCTTCATCTTTTTAGCTTTCTTCTTCTTCTTCTACCTATTCTTCTCGTTCTTCTTCTTCTTCTTCACATTCTTCATTGTCTTCTTCCTC
>JAIUJO010000145.1:90000-92500 GCA_023846275.1 Vanilla planifolia
TCTTCTTCTTCTTCTTCTTCTTCTTATTCTTCTTCATCTTCTTCTTCTTCCTCTTCTTGTTCTTCCTCTTCTTCTTCTTCTTCCCCTTCTTCCACTTCTTCTTCTTCTACTACTACTTCCACTTCTTCTCCTTCTTCTTCTTCTTCTTCTTTTTCTTCTTCCTCCTCCTCCCCCTCCTCCTCCTCCTCCTCTTCTTCTTATTATTATTATTATTCTTCCTCTTCTTCATCATCTTCTTCTTCTTTCTCTTCTTCTTCTTGTTCTGCTTCTTCTTCTTTTTCTTGCTCTTCTTCTTCCTCTTGTTCTTCTTCTTCTTCTTCTTCTTCTTGTTCAAGTTCTTCTTCATCTTCTTCTTCTTCTTCTTCTTCTTCTTCTTTTTCTTCTTCTTCTTCTTCTTCTTCTTCTTATTCTTCTTCGTCTACTTCTTCCCCTTTATCTTCATTATTCTTCTTCTATTTATTTTCATTTTTCATCTTCTACTTACACTTCTTCTTGTACTTCTTCTTCTTCTTCTTCTACTTCTTGTTCTTGTTCTATTACCACTTCAACCTCACTACTTCTTTTTCTTCATCTTTTCTTCTTCTTCCTTCTTACTCCCTACTCTTTAATTCTTTTTTCTGTAAACCCTAATCCTTATTCTCTCATCCATATTCCTTAATGTTTAAAACCTAATTCAGTAATATCTTATCCCTAATCCCTAATCTTTAATCCGTTATCCTGAATCCCCTAATCCCTAATCTTTAATCCAAAATCTCAAAACTATAATCCTTAATCCTTAGTTGTTAATCCCTTAATCCTAAATCCATAATCCTTAATCCCTAATCCTTTACTCCCTTAATCCCAAATCCTTAATCCAAATTTTCTTTTCCTTAATTCTTAAGCCCTAGACATAATCACTAATTCCTAATTTGTAATCGCTAATTCTGAATCCCTAATACTTAATACCTAACCCTTGATTCCTAATCTCTAATCCTTAATCCCTAATATCTAATCCCAACTTCCCTAGTTCTTAATCCCTAATCCCAAATAATTAATTCCTAATACCTAAGCCCATCCTCTCTAATCAATTATTCATTTCTTTCTTCATCATCTTCTTCTTCTACACCTTCTTCTTCTTCTTCTACTTCATCATCTTCTTCTTCTCCTTCTTCTGCTTCTACTTCTTCCACTTCTTCTTCTTCTTCAAATTTTTCTTCTTCTTCTTCTTCCTCCACTACAATCGCTTGTTCCTATTCTTCTTCTTCTTTCTCTTTTTCTTTGCCTTCTTCTTCTTCTTCTTCTTCATCTGCTTCTTCCATATCTTCTTCTTCTTCTTCTTCTTCTTCTGCTTCTTCTTCTTCTTCAACTTCTTCTTCTTCTTCTTCTTCTTCTTCTTCCTCTTCTTCTTCTTTTACTTCTTCTTCTTCTTCTTCCTCTTCCTCTTCTTCATCTTCCTCTTCTTCTTCTCCTTCCTCTTCTTCTTCTTTTTCTTCATCTTCTACTTTTCCTCTTCTTCTCTCTTTTCGTCCACTTCTTGTTCTGCGTATTCTTCTTCTTTCTCCTCCTCTTTCGCCTCTACTTCTTTTTGTTCTTCTTCTTATTCTTCTTCTCCGTCCTATTCTTCTACTTCTTCTTCTTCTTCTACTTTTGCTTCTTCTTCTTCTTCTTCTTCTTCTCTGCTTTCCTCTTCTTCTTCTTGATCTTCTTTTTCTTCCTTTTCATAGTCTTCTTCTTCCTCTTCTACTTCTTTTTATTCTTCTTCTACATCTCCTACTACAACTACGTTTTCTTCTTCTTTTTCTTCTTATGCCTCTTCCTCTTCTTCTTCTTCTTTCTTTCTTTTTTTCATCTTTTTCTTCTTCTTCTTCTTCTTCTTCTTCTTCTCCTTCCTCTTCTTCTTCTTCCTCTTCTTCATCTTCTTCTTCTTCTTCTCCTTCCTCTTCTTCTTCTTCTTCTTCTAATTTTCCTCTTCATTTCTCTTTTCTTCTACTTCTTGTTCTACATATTCTTCTTCTTCCTACTCTTCTTACACCTCTTCTTCTTCTTCTCCTTCTTCTTCCTTTTCTTCTTCTTCTTCTTTGTCCTCTTGTCCTCATCTTCCACTTCTTCTTTTTCTTCCTCTTCTTGTTCTTTTTCTTTTCCTTTTTTTTTTCTTCTTCTTCTTATTGTTCTTCATCTTCTACTACTTCTTCTTCTTGTTCTTCTTCCTCTTATTTTTTTTTCTTTTTCTTCATCTTCTTCTTAGTTTTTTGCTTCTTCTTCTTTCACCTCTTGTGCCTCTTCTTTCTGTTCTTCATCGTCTTCTCCTTCTTCTACTTCCACTTCTTCATCTTACTTCTACTTCTTTTTCATGCTCTGATACTTCTTTTTCTTCTTCTCTTTCTTCTACTTCTTCTACTTCTTCTAATTCTTCTACATCTTCTTCTTCTTCTTCTTATTTCTCTTCTTCTTCTTCTTTTTTTCTACTTCCTCTGCTTCTTGCTCTTCTTCTACTTCTTCTTCTTTTTCCTATTCTTCTCCC
>JAIUJO010000145.1:97500-112500 GCA_023846275.1 Vanilla planifolia
CATCTTGTTTTTCATTTACTTCTTCTAATTCTTCTACTTCTTCTTTATCATCATCCTCTTCATCATCTTCTACTTCTTCTCTTCTGCTACATCCTCTTATTCTTGCACTTCTCCCTCTTCATCCACCTCTTCGACATCCTCATCTTTGTGTTCTTCCACTTCTTCTTCTTCCTCTTCTTCATTATCTCCTTGTTCTACTTCTTCTTCTTCTTCTCTCTCTTCTTCTTCTTCTTGTGTTGGTTCTTCTTCTTCTTCTACTTCTTCTTCTTCTTCTTCTTCTTCTTCTTCCTCTTCTTCTTCTTCTACTACTTTTTCCTCTTCTTCTTGTACTTCTTCTTCTGTCTCATCTTTTTATTCTTCTTCTACCTCTTCTTTATCATGATCTTCTTCTTCTTCTTCTTTCTCTCCTTCTTCTTCTATTTTTTCTTCTACTACTGCTACTTCTTTTTCTTCTTCTTTTTGTTCTTCTTCTTCTTCTTTCTTTTCCTCTTCTTCTTCTTCTTCCACTTCTTCTTCCTCCTCATCTTCTTCTTTTTCTTCACACTCTTCTCCTCATCTTCCTCTTCTTCCTCTTTTTCTTCTTCTTCTTCTTCTTCTTCTTATTTTTCCTCTTCTTCTTCTTCTTCTTCTACTACTACTTCTTCTTTTACTTCTTCTTGAACTTCTCCTTCGTCTTCTTCTTCTTCTTCTTCATCTCTTTTTCTTCTTCTTCTTCTTCTTCCTCTTCTTCTTCTTCTTCTTCCTTTTCTTTTTATTCCTCCTCTCCTCTATCTTCTTCTTTGTCTTCTACTTCTCCTTCATCATCATCATCTTCTTCTCTTCTCCTCCCTCTTCTTCTTCTATTTTTTCTTCTTCTTCTTCTACTACTTCTTTTGTTGTTACTTCTTTTTTCTTCTTTTACTACTTCTTCTACTTCTTCTACTTCTTCTTCTTCATCTTCATCTTCTTCTTTCTTTGTCCCTACTCCTTAATGCCTAATCTCTAATCCCTAATCTTTAATCCTTAATCCTTATTTCTTAATCTTTAAACCCTATTTTTTAGATCAAATCCCTTAATCTCTTATCACTATTCCTTAATCTTTAATCCTTTATCTTGAATCCCTAATCCCTAATATGCAATCCATATTCCCAAAATTATAATCCCTAATATTTAATCTCAAATCACTAATTTCTAATCCTTAGTTATTAATCCCTTAATCCCTAACCCATAATCACTAATCCTTTATTCCTAATCCCTTACTCCCTTAATCCTTAATCCTTAATCTTAATTTCTTCTTCCCTAATATATAAACTCTAGCCATAATCACTAATCCCTAATTTGTAATCGTTAATCCCTAATATAGAATTCTTAATTCTTAAAATCTAATCCTTACCTCCCTTGTCCTAAATCTCTAATACCTAATCACTAATCCCTAAGTCCTCCCTCCTTAACCCCTTTATTCATCTTTTTCTTCTTCTTAATCTTCTTCTATCTCTTCTTCTTCTTCCACTTCTTCATCTTCTTCTTCTCTTTCTTCTTCTTCTACTTCTTCTTCATCTTCAAATTCTTCATCTTCCTCTTCTTCTTCTTCTTCTTCTTCCTTTACTACTACAAGTAATTATTCTTCCTCTTCATTTTACTCTTCTTCTTCTCCCTCCTCTACCTCTTCTTGTTCCTATTCTTCTTCTTCTTCTTCTTCTTCTTCCTCTTCTTGCACTTCTTCTTCTTCTTCTTGTTGCTCATCTTCATCTACTTCTTTCTCTTCTTCTTCTTCTTCTTCTTTTTCTTCCCCTTCCTCTTCTTCGTCTTCTTCATCTCCTTCCACTTCTTCTTCTTCTTCTTCTTATTCTTCTTGCTGTTCTACTTTTCCTCTTCTTCCTCTTTTTCTACCTCTTCTTCTTCTTCTTCTTCTTCTTCATCTTCTTCTTCTTCTTCTTCTTCTTCCTCTTCTTCTTCTTCTTCTCTTTTTTACTCTTTTGCTTCTTCTACTACTACTTCAACATCTTCTTCAACCTCCTTCCTCCTCCTCTTCTTCTTCTTTTTCTTCTTCTTCATCCTCATTTTCATTTTCTTCTTCTTCTTCCACTTCTTCATCATCTGCTTCCTCTTCTTCTTCTTCTCCTACTTCTTCATCTTCTTCTTCTTCAACATCTTCTTGTTCTTCTTTTTCTTCTACGTCTTCTAAATCTTCTTCTTCTTCTTATTCTTCTTCATCATCATCATCATCTTCTTCTTCTTCTATTTCTTCTTCTTCTTCTTCCCTTCTTCTCCTTCTTTCTCTACTTCTTTTTCCTCCTCTTCTTCTTCTCGTCCTCCTTTTCTTCTTCTTAAATCACTCCTCAGTCTTCGTCTTCGTCTACTTCATGTCCTTCATCATCATCTTCTTCTTCTTTTTATTCTCTTTCTTCTTCTTCTTTTTATTGTTTTCTTCATCGCCTTCTTCTACTTTTTGTTCTATTACTTCTTTTTCTTCTTCTTCTACTAGTTCTTCTTCTTCTTCCACTTCTTTTACTTCTTCTTCTCCATCATCTTCTTTTTCTTCTTCTTTTTTAGTCCCTACTTCTTGTTTCTTAATCCCTAGTTCGTAATCCTTAATCTTTAAACCCCTAATCTTTAAGACCTAATCCTTTAATCTCTTATCTCTAATCCCTAACCATTAATACTTTATACTAAATCCATAATCCATAATCTCTAATCGATAATTAAAAAACTATAATCCCTAATCCTTAACCTTGAATAACTAATCATTAACCTTTAGTTATTAATCTCTTAATCCTTAATCCATAATCCCCAATCCTTAATCCCTAATCCCTTACTCCTTATCTCCCTAATCCATAATTCTAATTTCATATCCCCTAAGCCCTAATCGTAATAACTAATCCCTAATCCGTAATCCCTAATTCTTAATCCCTAATACCTAATATCTATTCCTTAATTCCTAAATTCAAATTCTTACCTCTTTAATCCTTAATCCCAAATCCCGAATACCTAATCTCTTATCCTTAAGCACACCCTCCCTAATCCATAATTATTCCTTTTCTTCTTCCTCTTCTTCTTTTGCCTCTTCTTCTTCTTCTTCTCCTTCTTTTTCTTCTATTTCTTCTTCTTCTTCTTCTTCTTCTTCTTCTTCCTCTTCTTCTTCTACTACTTATAATTCTTCTTATTCTTCCTCTTCTTCCTCTTTGTCCTATTCTTTTTCTTCCACATCTTCTCCTTCCTCCTCTTCTTGTTCCTATTCTTCTTCTTCTTCTTCTTCTTCCTCTTTCTCCTCTTCTTCTTCTTCTTCTCCTTCTCCTTCTCTTCTACTTCTTCTTCTCCTTCTCTTCTACTTCTTCTTCATCTTCTTCTTCCTCTTCTTCTTCATCATCATCTTTTCTTCTTCTTCTTCTTCTTCTTCTTCTTCTTCTTCTTATGCTTCCAATTCTTCGTCTTCTTCTTCTCCTTCTCCTTCCTCTTCTTCTTCTTCTTCTCCTCCTTCTCCTTCCTCTTCTCCTTCTTCTTCTTCCTCTTCTACTTTTCCTCTTCTTCTCTCTTTTCCTCTTATTCTTGTTCTACTTATTCTTCTTCTTCTTCCTCTTCTTCCCTCTCCTCTTCTTCTGCTTCTACTTCTTCCTATTCTTCTTCTTCTTCATCCTCATCTTCTTCTTCTTCTTCTTCATCTTCTCCTCATCTTCCTCTTCTTCTTCTTCTTCATCATCTTCTTCTTCTTCTTCTTCCTTTTCCTCTTCTTTTTCATCCTCTTCTTCTTCCACTTCTTCTTTTACTTCTCTTTCTTCTTCTTGCTCTTCTTCTTATTCTCTCTCTCTTATTCCTTTTTCTTCTCTTCTTCTTCTTCTTCTTCTTTTTCTTTTTGTTCTTCCTCCTCTTCTTCTTCTTCTTTTTCTGCTTCTTCTTCTTCTTCTTCCTCCTCTTTTTCCTCTTCTTTTTCATTTTCTTCTTCTTCTTCTTCTTCACCTTTTCATCATCCTATTCTTCTTCTTCTTCTTCCTCTTCCTCATCTTCTTCTTCGTCCTCTTCTTCTTTTTCCTCTTCTTCTTCTTCTTCAACTTCTTCTTCTTCTTCTTCTTCTTCCTCTTTTTCTTCTTCTACCTCTTCTACTTTTTCTTCTTTTTCTTTTCCTTCTTCTTCTTCCTCCCCCACTTTTTCTTCTTCATAATCATCATCGTCATCTTCTTCTTCTTCTCTTTCTCTTCCTACTCCTCTTGTTCTTCTTCTTCTTCCTATTCTTCTTCTACTTTTTCGTCTTCTTCTTTTTCCTTTTTTTCTTCGACATCTTCTTCTTCTTCTTCTTCTACTTCTTCTCCTTCTTCTTCTTCTACTACTACTACTACTACTGCTACTTAACTTTCTTCTTCTTCTACGTCTTCCACATATTCTCCGTCTAATTCTCTTTGTTCTTCTTCTTCTTCTTCTTCTTTTTCTTCTACTTCCACTTCTTCTTCTTCTTCTTCTTCTTCTTCTTCTACATCTTCTTCCTCCTCTTCTCCTTACTCTTATTCTTGTTCAACATCTTCTTCGTCTTCTTCTTCTTCCTTTTCTTCTTCTTCCTCTTCTTCTAATTCTTCTTCTTCAAATTCTTCTTCTTCTTCTTGTACTTCTTCTTCCTCTCCTTCTTCTTAATCTTTTTCTTCTTCTCCTTCTTCTTCTTCGTCTTCTTCTTCTTTCTTCTTCTTCTTCTTCTTCTTCTTCTTCATCTTTCTCTTCTTCTTCTTCTCTTTTTCTTCTTCTTCTACTTTTTATTCTTCTTCTTCTTTTTCTTCTTCTTCTTCTCTTGTTTTTTTTCCTCTTCTTTTTCTTCCATCTCTTTTTCTTCTTCGTTTCTTCTTTTTCTTTTTTCACCCTCTCCTCCATCTTCATCTTGGTCTACTTCTTCTCATTCTTCTTCTTCTTTTTCTTTATTCTTCTTGTTCTTCTTCTACAACTTCTTCTTCTTCTCCTTCTTCTTTTGTTATTTCTCTTTCTTCTTGCTCTTCTTCTTCAACTTCTTCTACTTCTTCTTCTTCTTTTTCTTCCTTAGTCCCTAATCCCTAATCTCTATTCTCAAATCTTTAAACCCAATCCTTAAGACATAATCCCTTTAATCCTTTAATTCTTCTTCTTCTTCAACTACTTTTTCTTCTCCTTTCTCTTCTTCGTCTTCTTCTTCTTTTCTTTCGTCTTCTTCTTCTTCTTCTTCCTCTTTTACTTCTTCTTCTTCCATTTCTTCTTTTCCTCTTTTTGTCTCTTTTCTTCCTCTACTTGTTCTTCCACTTCTTCTTTTTCTTCTTCTTCATCTTCCTCTTTTTCTTCTTCTTCCTCTTCTTCTTCTTCTTCCTCTTCTTTTTCTTCTTCTTCTTCATCTTCTTCTTCTTCTACTTCATCATCTTCTTGCCCTTCTTCTTCTTCTTCTTCTTCTTGCTCTTCAACTTCTTCCTCTTCTTCTTCCTCTTTTTCTTCTTCTGCTTCTTCTCAATCTTCTTCCTCTTCCTCTTCTTCTTATTCTTCTTCTTCTCCTCCACCTTCTTCTTCTTCTTCTTCTTCTTCTTCTTCCTCTTCCTCTTCCTCATCCTTTTCTTCTTCTTCTTCTTGCTCTTATTCTACTTCTTGTTCTTGTTCTTCTTCTTCTTCTTTCTCTTCTTTTTTTCTTCTTCTTCTTCTTCTTCTTCTTTTTCATCTCCTTCTTCTTCTTCTTCTTCTTCTTCTTCCTCCACTTCTTCTCCTTCTTCCTCTTCTTCTTCTTCTTCTTCTTCTTCTTCTTTTCTTCCTCCTCCTCTTCTTCTTCTTCATCATCATCATCATCTTCTTCTTCTTCTTCTTCCCTTTTTCTTCCTACTCTTCTTCTTCTTCTTCCTCTTCTTCTTCTACTTTTTCTTCTTCTTATTTTTCCTCTTTTTCTTTGCCTTCTTCATCTTCTTCTTCTTCTTTTTCTGCTTCTTCATCTTCCCCTTCTTTTTCTTCCACTTCTTCTTCTACTTCTTCTTCCTCTTCTTGATCTTCTTGTTCTTGTTCTTGTTCTTGTTGTTCTTCTTCTTCCACTACTACTACTTCTTCCTCTTCTTCTTCTTCTTCGTCATCATCATTTTCATCTGCCACTTCTTCTTCTTCTTCTTCTAATTCTTGTTCTTCTTCTACCTCCTCCTCTTCTTCTTCTTCTAATTCTACTTCTTCCTTTTCTTTGTCTTCTTCCTCCTCCTCTTCTCTGTCCTCTTATTCATGTTCAAACTTTTCTTCATCTTCTTCTTCTTCTTCCACTTCTTCTTCTTTCTCTTCGCTTTCTTCTTCTTGCTCTTCTTCTTCCTCTTCCTCTTCTTCTTCTTCTTCAAAACCTTATTCTTCTTCTTCTTCAACTTCTTCTTCCTCTTCTTCTTCTTCTTCTTGTACTTCTTCTTCTTCATGTTCTTCTTTTTCTCTTCTTTGTCTTCTTCTCTTCTTCTTCTTCTTCACTATTTTTTTCTTCTTCTTCTTCTTCTTCTTCTTCTTCTCTTTTTCTCTTGTTCTTCTTTATCTTCTTATTCTTCCATCCCTTCTTCTTGTTTTTTGTTCTTTTTCTTTTTTCACCCTCTCCTCCATCTTCATCTTCATCTACTTCTTCTTTTTCTTCTTCCTTATTCTTCTTGTTCTTCTTCTACTTCTTCATCATTTTCTCCTTCTTTTATTTTTTTTTCTTCTTCTTGATCTTATTTTTCTTCTTTTTCTTCTTCTTTTACTTCTACTTCTTCTTTACCCATCTTTTTCTTCTTTTTCTTCGTCTTCTTCTTCTTCTTCTTCTTCCTATTCTTCTTTCAATTCTTCTTCCCCTACGTCCAATACTTCTTCTTTTTCTCTTCCTCTTCGTCTTCCTCTACTTCAGCTTCTTCTTCTTCCTCTTCCTCCTCTTCTTCTTCCTTATCGTCATCATCTTCTTCTTCTTCCTTTTCTTTCTCATCTTCCTCAACTTCTTCTCCTTCTTCTTCTTTCTCTTCTTCATCTTCTTCTTCTTTCATCTTCTTCTTCTTCCTCTTCTTCTTCTTCTTCTCCTTCTTCTTACCCTCTTTCTTTTTCTTCTTCATCTTGTTTCTTGTTTTTTTCTTCATCTCCTTCTTTTTGTACTTCTTCTTCTGTTTCCTCTACTTTTTCCTCATTTTCCTCTTCTTCTTCTTCCTCTTCTTCTTCTTCTTCTTATTCTTCTTCATCATCTTCTTCTGCTCTTTCTTTTTCTTCTTCATCTTGTTTTTTGTTTTTTCTTCTTCTCCTTCTTTTTTTACTTCTTCTTTTTCCTCTACTTTTTCCTCATTTTCCTCTTCTTCTTCTTCCTCTTCTTCTTCATCTTCTTCTTCTTCTTCTTTTTCTTGCCCTTCCTATTCTTCTTCTTCTTCTTCTTCTTACACATCTTTTTGGTTTTCTTCCTCTTCTTCTTCATCTTCCTCTCCTTTTTCTTCTTTTTCTCCTTACACTTCCTCTTTTTCTTCCTCTTGTTTCTCTTCTTCTTCTTTTGATTCTTCATCTTGTTCTTCTTCTTCTTCCTCTTCTTCTTCTTGCTCTTCTTCTTGCTCTTCTCTTCTTCTTCTTCTTCTTCTTCTTCTTCTTCTTGTTCTTCATCTTCTCCTTCACCTTCTTCTACTTTTTCTTATTCTTTTTCTTTTTGTTCTTTTTTTCCTTCTTCTTCTTCTTCTTCTTCATGTTCATCTTATTCTACTTCTTGTTCTTCTTCTTCTTCTTCCTGTTCATCTTATTCTACTTCTTGTTCTTCTTCTGCTTTCTCTTCTTCCTTTTTTCCTTCTTCCTCTTCTTCTTTCTCTCATTCTTCTTCTTGTCCCTCTTCTCCATCTCATTCCTCTTCTCCTTCTCCTTCTCCTACTCCTTCTCGTTCTGCTATTCCTCTTTTTCATTCTCCTTCTCCTTCTTTTTCTTCTTCTTCTTCTTCTTCTTCTTCTTTCTTCTTTCTTTTTTCTTCTTTTTTCTTTCTTATTCCTTATTTCTTTTTCTTTGTTCCTTCTTCCTTCTCCCTTCCTCCTTCATTCTTCTTTCTTCCTTCTTCTGTCTTTCTTCTTCCTCAATACTTAATATCAAATCCCTAATCATTAATTTGTAATTTTTAATCCCTAATCTATAATCTTTTGCCCAAAATTCCTAATCCCAAATCTCTAATCTTTAATCTCTAATCCTTAATTCATAATCCTCAGTCTTTAAATCTTAATCCCTTAATCCTTAATCTCTAATCCTTAATAAATTATCCCTAATCACAAATTCTTAATTTTTATTCACAAATCGCCAATCACCTATCCCTAATTCCAAATTTTTAATCCCTAATTCTTAATCCCTAATCTGTAATCCTTATTCTCTAATCCATAATCCTGAATCTCTCCCTCCATAATGCCAAATCCCCAATCCCTAATAAATATTTCCAAATCCTTAAGTACTCACATACAAATCCATAATCTATCTTCTTTTTCTTCTCCTCCTTCTTCTTCCTCTTCTTTCTGTTCTTCTTTTTCTTACTCATTCTCTCCTTGTTTTTCTTCCTCATCTTCCTCATATTTCTCTTCTTCTTTTTCTTACTCTTACTCTTCTTACTCATCTTCTTCTCCTTCTTCTTCTCCTTCCTATTCTGCTTCTTCCTTTTCTTCTTCTTCTTCTTCCTCTTCTTCCTCTACTTCTTCTTCTTCTTCTTCTTCTACTCCTTCTTCTTCCTATTCTTCATCTTGTTCTCTATCCTATTCTTCTTCTTCTCTTTTTACTTCTTCTTCTTCTTCTTCTTCTTCTTCTTCTTCTTCCTCCTCCTCCTGTCCTTCTTCCTCCACCATATTTTCTTCTTCTTGTACTTCTTCGTCTTCTTGTTCTTCTTCCTCTTACTCTTCTTCTTCCTCTCATTCTTCTTACTCTTCTTCTCCTTTTTCTACTTCTTCCTTTTTGTCTTCTTCCTCTTCTTCTTTTTCTTCTTCTTCTTCTTCTTCTTCTTCTTTTACTCCTTTTTATACTTCTTCTTCTACTACAACTTCTTCGTCTTGTACTTGTTCTTGTTCTTCTTCTTCTTCTTCGTCTTCTTCCATTTGTTCTCTTTTTTCACTTCTCCATCATATTCTTCTTCTTCTTCCTCTTTTACTTTTGGTTTGGTTTCCTTTTATTCTTCTTCTTCTTCTTCTTATTTTTTCTCCTCTTATTCTTTTACTTCATTATCTTCTTGTTCTTCTTTTACATCTTATACCTCTTCTTCGTCTACTTCTTCTTTTTCTTCTTCTTCTTCTTCATCTTCATTTTCTTATTTTTCCTCTTCTTTCTCATTATCTTTTTCTTCATCATCTTCTTCTTCTCCTCCTTCTTCTTATACTTCTACGTCTTCTTCTTCTTCTCTTGTTCTTATTCTTCCTCTTCTTCTTCTTCTTCTTCTTGTTCTTCTTCCTCCTCCTCCTCCTCCTCCTCCTCTTCTTCTTCTTCTTCTTCTTCTTCTTCTTCTCCTCCTCCTCCTCCTCCTCCTTTTTCTACTTCTTCTTCTTCTTCTACTTCTTCAACATCTTCTTTTTTTTGCTCTTTTCTTCTTCTTCTTCTTCTTCTTCTTATTTTTCTTCTTCTTCTTGTTCTTCTCCCTCTTCTTCTTCTACTTCTCCGAGATCTTCTTCTACTAATTCTTCTTCTTCTTCTTGTTCTTCTTCCTCTTGTTGTTCTTCCTCTTCAACTTCTTCCTCTTCTTCTTCTTCTTCTTCCTCTTTTGCTTCCTCTTTTTGTTCTTCCTTTTCTTCTTCTTTTGCTTCTTCTTCCTCTTCTTTTACTTCCACTTCTTTTTCCTCTTTTTCTCCTTTATCTTTGTATTCGTCTTCTTCTCTTGTTTTTCTACATCTTCTTTTTCTTCTTCTTCCTTTTGCTCTTCTTTTCCTATTTCTTCTTCTTCTCTTACCACTTCTTCATCTACTTGTTCTTCTTCTTTGCCATCTTCTTCTACTACATCATGTTCAACTTCTTCTTCTTCTTCTTGTTCTTCTTCTTCCTCTTCTTCTTCTTCTTCTTCTCCCTCTTCATCTTCTTCTTCTTCCTCTTCTTCAACTATATCTTCTTCTTCATCATCTTCTTCCTCTTCTTCTTTACCTTTTTGTTCATCTTCTTCTTCTTCTTCCTCCTCCTCTTCTTGTTCTTCTTTTTGTTCTTCCACTTCTTCTACTTCGTTTTCTTCTTCCTCTTCTTTTTCATCCACTTCTTCTTTCTCTTCTACTTTTCCTTCTCCTTCTTCTTGTTCTTCTTCTTCTTCTACTTCTTCTTCTTCTAACTCTTGCTCTTCACTTCTTGTTTCTTCTTGTTCCCCTTCCTGTCCTTTTCTTCCTCTTCTTCTTCTTCACTTACCACTTTTTCATCTAGTTCTTCTTCTTCTTCTTCTTCGTTGCCTTCTTTTTCTACTACATCCTCTTCTACATCTTTTTCTTCCTCTTCTTCATCTTCTTCTTCCTCTTTTTCTTCTTCTTCTTTCTCTTCTTCTTCTTCTTCTTATTCTTCATTTTCTTTTTCTTATACTTCTTCTTCTTCTTCTACTACTACATATTCTTCTTCTTCTATTTTTTCTTCTTCTTCTTCTTCTTCCACTTCTCCCTCTTCTTACAACTCTTCTTCTTCCTTTTCTTCTTCTTCTTCTTCTTCAACTTCTTCATTTTCCTCTTCTTCTTCTTCTCGATCTTCTTCTTCTCCTTCCTCTTCTTCTTCTTCTTCTTCTCCTTCCTGTTGTTGTTGTTGTTGTTCTTCTTCTTCTTCCCTTTCTTGTTCTTCTTCTTCTCATTCCTCTTGTTCTTCTTCCTCTTTTTCTTCTTCTTCTTCCTCATGTTCTTCTTCCTTTACTTCTTCTTCTTTTTATTCTTCTTCTTCTTTTTTTCTTCTTCTTCTTCTTCTTCTTCTTCTTTTCTACTTCATCTTTTTCTTATTATTCTTCTTCCTCTTTTTCTCATTCTTCTTCTTCTTCTTCTCCTCCTTCTTCCTGTTCTTCTAGTTCTTCTTCTACTTCTTTTTCTTCTTCTTCTTCTTCTTCCTCTTCTTCTTCTTCTTCCTCTTCTTCATCTTTTTCTTCTTCTTCTTCTTCTTCTTCCTTTTCTTCTTCTTCAAATTCTTGTTTTTTTTTCGTCTTCTTCTTCCTTTTCTTCTTCTCCTCCATTTTGTTCTTCGTCTTCTTCTCTACTCCTTATTCTTCTAGTTTTTTCACCTTCTTTCACCACCTCTTCTTCTTCTTCCTTATCTTCTTCTTCTTCTTCTTCCTCTTCTTCTTCTTGTTCTTCAACTTCCTATTCTTCTCCTTTTTGCTTATCTTCTTCTCTTCCTCTTGCTCCTCATTTTCGTCTTATTCTTCCTCTTCTTCATCATCTTCTTCTTCTTCCTCTTCTTATTCTTCTTCTTCTTCTTCCTCTTATTCTTCTTCTTCTTTTTCTCTTTTTTCCTCATTATCTTCTATTTCTTCTTTTTCCTCTTCTTTTTCTTCCTTTTCTTCTCCTTCGTCTTCTTCTTCTTCAACTTCTCTCTCTTCTTCTTCTTCTTCAACTTCTCTCTCTTCTTCTTCTTCTTCCTCCACTTCTTCTTATACTAATTCTTCATCATCTTCTACTTCTTGTTCTTCCCCTTTTACTTCTTCCTCTTGTTCTTTCTCTTCTTCTTCTCCTTCTTCATCCTCTTCGTGTTCTTCCAGTTCTTCTTCCATTTTTTCTTCTCCTTTTTCTTCTTCTTCCTCTTGTTCTTCTTCTTTTTCTTCTTCTACTTCTTCTTCTACTACTTTTACTTCAACTTCTTCGCCTTCTTGTTCTTCTTCTTCTTCTTGTACTTCTACTTATTCTTCTACTTCTAATTAATGTACTTCTTCTTCTTCTTCTTCTTGTTATTCTTCGTTTTCTTTTGCTTCTTGTTCTTCGTCTTTTTCTTCTTCTTCTTCCTCTTCTGGTTGTTCCATTTCTTCTTCTTCTTCAACTTCTTCTTCCTCTTCTTCATCTTCCCCTTCTTCTTCCACTGCTTCATCTTCTTGTTTTACTTTTCCTTTTTCATTTGCTTCTTTCTCATCTTCTTCTTCTTTCTCCTCTTTTTCCTCATCATTTTGTTCATCTTATGATTCTTCTTCTTCTTCCTATTCAACTTTTTCTTCCTCTTCATCCTCTTTTTCTTCTTCATCATCATCTTCTTCTTCTTCTTTTTGTTCCTCTTCTACTTTTTTTTCATCTTCTCCTTCTTCTTCATCATCATCATCATCACCATCTTCTTCTTCTTCTCCTTCTTCTTCTTCTTAATCATCTCCTTCATCTTCTTCCTCTTCTTCTTCTTCTTCTTATTCTTCTGCCTTTTGTTCTTCTTTTTTTCTTCTACTTCTTCTTCTTCTTCTTGTTCTTCTTCTTCTTATTCTTCTTCTTCTTCTTCTTCTTCTTCTTCTTCTCCTTCTTCTTCTTCTTCTTCTTCTTCTTCTTCTCCTCTTCTTCTTCTTCTTCTTCTAATTCTTCTTCTCTGTCTTTTCTTCTTCTACTTTAACTTCTACATTTTTGTCTTCTTCTTCTTCTACTTCTTTTACTTCTCTTTCTTCTTCTTCTTATTCTCTTCTTTTTCTTTTTCTACTACTACTTCTTCTTCTTATTCTTATTCTTATTCTTATTCTTCTTCTTTTTCTCCATCTTTTCCTCTTCTCCTTCTTCTTCCTTTTCTTCTTCTTCGTCTCCTTTTTCTTCTTCTTCTTCTTCTTCTTCTTCTCCTTCTTCTTCTTCTTCTTCTTGCACTTCTACTTCTTATTCTTCTTCTTCTTCCATTTCTACTTCTTCTTCTTCTTGTTTTTATTCTTCCTCTTCTTCTTCCACTTCGTTGTCTTGTTCTTCGTCCTCTTCTTCTTCTTCCAATTTTTCTTCCTCTTTTTCTTCCTCTTCTTTCTCATTTTCCTCTTCTTTTTCTTCTTCTTCTTCTTCCTCTTCTTCTTCTTCTTCTTCTTTTCTTGTTCTTGTTCTTCTTCTTCTTCTTCCATTCTTCTTCTTCTCCTTCTTCTTCTTCTTCTTTGTCTTCCTCTTTCATGTTCTTTGTCTTCTCCTTTTTCTTCTTCTTTTTCTTCTTCTCCCTCGTCTTCTTCTTCTTTTACTACTACATGTTGTTCTTCTTCTTCTTATTCTTCTTTTCCTTCTTTTTCTTCTTCTTCTTCTACTACTTCTACTAGTTCTTCGTTTTCTTTTACCTCTTCTACTAGTTCTTTCTTTTCTTTTACCTCTTCTTCTATTTCTTCCACTTCTTCTTCTTCTTCTTCTTCTTCCCTAATCCCTAATCCCTAATCTTTAATCTCTCAACCTAAATCTTTAATATTTAATACCTAATCCATAATCCTTCTTCCTTAATCCTAAGACCTAATCCCTTAATCTTTAATCCCTAATGCCTAATCTTTAGACTTTTATCCTGAATCCCTATTCCCTAATCTCTAATCTGTAATCACAAATCCCTAACACCTATTCCTTAATACTAAATCACTTATCCCTAGTTATTAATTATTAATCCCTTAATCCATAATATGATATTCCTAATCCTTATCCCTAATCTTTTAATCTTTAATCCTTAATCTCCATTCCTTAATCCCTAATCTCAATTACTTAATCATTAATCCCTATCTCTAATCCTTAATCTCTATACCTTAAAACATCATCTCTAATCCCTATCTCTTGAATCACTAATCCTCAATCCCCTAAAACATAATCCTAAATCCCTAAGCCCATCCTCTTTAATCAATAATCTATCTTCTTCTTCTTTTTCTTTTTTTATCACTTCTTTATTTTCTTCTTCCTCTTCTTTTACATGTTCTTCTTCTTCTACATCATTTTCTTCATCAAATTCTTCTTCTTTATCTTCTTCCTCTTCTTCCCCATCTTGTTCTTCTTGTTCTCCTTTTTCCTCTCCTTCTCCTAGTTCATCCTTTCATCTAATTCTTCTTCTTCTCCCTCTTCTTTTTCTTCTCCTTCCTGTTCTTCTTCTTCTTCTTCTTCTTCTTCTTTGTCTTCTTCTTCTTCTCCTTCTTCATCTTCTTCTACTACTTCTTCTTCCACTTCCTTCTCTTCATCTTCTTCTTCTTCTTCCTCTTCTTCATCTTCCACTTCTTATCTTCTCCTTCTTCCTCTTCTTCTGCTTCTTCTACTATCCCCTTTCTCCTTCTGCATCATCTTCTTCTTTTTATTCTTCTTCTTCCCCTTCTTGTTGTTGTTCTTCTTCTTATTTTCTTAGTACTTCTCGTCCTTCTTCATCCTCTTCATTTTTTCCTCTTCTTCTCTCTTTTTCTCTTCTTCTTCTTCCTCTCCTTTTTGTTCATCCTCTTCTTCTTCATCTTCTTCTTCTTTTTCTTTTTTCTCATCTTGTTTTTCCTCCTTATCTTCATCTTCTTCTTCATCCTCTTCTCCTCATCTTCCTCTTCTTTCTCTTCTTCTTCTTCTTCTTCTTCTTCTTCCTCTTCTTCTTCTTCTTCTTCTTCTTCTACCTCCTCCTCCTCTTCTTCTTCTTAATCATCTTATTCTTCCACTTCTTCTTCTTCTTCTTCTTCTTCTTTATCTTCTTCTTCTTCTCCTTCCTCAATTACTTCTTTTTCTTGTTCTTCTTCATCATCATCATCTTCTTCTTCTCCCTCTTCTTCTTATACTTCTTCTTCTACTTCTCTTTCTTCTTCTTCTTCTTTATCTTTGTCTTCTTCTTCTTCTTCTTCCTTTTCTTCTTCTCATTATTCTTCATCTTCTTGTTCTTGTTCTTGTTGTTCTTCTTCTTCTTCTTCTTCTTCTCTTCTTCCTCTTCTACTTATTCTTTTTGCACTTCTTCTTCTTTTTGTTATTATTCTTCGTCTTCTACTTCCTCTGCTTCTTCTTCTTCTTTTACTTTTTTTTCTTCTTCTTTTTCTTTTTTTTTTCTTCTTCCACTTCTTCTACATATTCTTCTACTACTACTTCTTCTAATTCTTCTTCTTCTTCATGTTCATCCTCTTCTTCTTCTTATTCCTCTTCTTCTTCTTCTTCTTCTTCTCCTTCTATTACTACTTCTAGTTTTTCTTCTTCTTCTTCTTCTTCTTCTTCATCTTCTTCTTCTTTTCTTCTTTTCTTCTACTTCATT
>JAIUJO010000145.1:115000-117500 GCA_023846275.1 Vanilla planifolia
TTGCTTCTTCTTCTTCTTCCTCTTCTTGTTCCTCTGGTTCCGTTTCTTCTTCTTCCACTTCATCTTCTTGCCTTACTTCTTCTTCTTCTTCTTCTTCCTCTTCTTCTTCCTCTTCGTCCTCTTCTTTTCCTCCCTCTTCTTTTTCCTCTTCTTCTTCCTCTTCTTCTTCTTCATCTTCTTCTTGTAGTTCCTCTTCTACATCGTGTTCTTCTTCTTCTTCTTCCCCTTCTTTCTCTTCCTCTTCTTTTTCTTGCTTTCCTATTCTTATTCTTCTTCCTCTTCTTGCTCATCTTCCACATCTTCATCTTTTTCCTCCTTTTTCCTTTGTTATTCTTATTCTTCTTCTTCTTCTTCTTATTCTTCTTATTCTTCTTATTCTTCTTCTTCTTCTTCTCCTTCCTATTCTTCTTCTTCCTGTTCTTCTTCTTCCTCTTCTTCTTCTTTTTGTTCTTCTTCTTCCTCTTCTTCCTCCTCTTCTTCTTCTTTTTCCCCTTCATCTTCTTCCTCTTCTTCATCTTATTCTCTTTCTTATTCTTCTTCTTCTTCTCTTCCTCCTTCCTCTTATTTTCTTCTTCTTTGTCTTCTTCTTCCTCCTCCTCCTCTACTTCTTCTTCTTCTTCTTCTTCCCCTTATTCTTCCTTTTTTTCTTCTTTTTCCTTATCTCCTTCTTCCTCTTCCTCTTCTTCTTCACCTCATACTTCTTCTTCTTCTTCTTCTTCTTCTTCTTCTCCTTCTTCTAAATCTTCTACTTCTTCTTCTTCTTCTTCTTCTGCTTCTTCTTCTAGTGCTTCTTCTTCTTCTTATTCTTGTTCTTCTTCTTCTTCCCCATCTGCCCCTCATTCTTCTTCTTTTTCAACTTCTTCTTCTTCTTCTTCTTCTTCTTCTCTTTTTCTACTTCGTCATGTTCTTCTTTTTCTTCTTTTTCCTTTTCGTCATCTTCTTCATCTTCTTTTTGTTTGGTTTCCTCTTCTTCTTATTTTTCCTCCTCTTATTCTTCCACTTCTTTTTCTTCTCCATCTACTTCTTCTTCTTTTACTTTTTATTCCTCTTCTTCTTCTTCTTTTTCTTTTTCTTCTCCATCATCATCTTTTTCTTCTTCTGCTTTTTCTTTTCCATCTTCGTCTTCTCCTTTTTCATCTTCTTCTTCTTTTTCATTATCTTCTTCTTCTTCTTCTTCTTCTTTTTCCTCTTCATCTCGTCCTACCTATTCCTCTTCCTCTTTCTCTTCCTCTTCCTCTTCCTCTTTCTCTTCCTCTCTCTTCCTTCTTCCATCTTCTTTCCTCTTTCTTCGTCTTCTTCTTCTTCCACTACTTCTTATTCTACTACTTGTTCTTCTTCCACTTCTTCTTCTTCTTTTTTTCCTTCTTTCCCTTCTTCTACTTCGTCTTCTCGCTCTTCTTCTTCTATCTTTTCTTCTTTTTCTTTTTCTTCTTCTTCTTGTTCTTGATCTTCTCCTTCTTCTTCTCTTCTTCTTTTTCTTCTTCTTCTTCCTCTTCCTCTTCCTTTTCTTCTTCTTCTTCTTCTTCTTCTACTACTTCTTCTTCTTCTTCCTATTCTTGTTCTTATTCTTCTACATTATCTTTTTCTTCTTCTTCTTCTTCTTCATGTTCTGTTTCTTCTTCTTCTTGTTCTTCCTCTTCTTCTTCTTTCTCTTCATCTTGTTCTTTTTCTATTTCTTCTTCTTCTTTTTCATCTTTTTCTTCTTCTTATTTTTCACCTCTTTTTTCTTCTCCTTTTCCTTCTTCTTCTGTTTCTTCTTCTTCTAGCTCTTCTTCTTCTTCTTTCTCTTCTTCTCTATTTCTTCCCCTTCTTCTTCTTCTTCATCTTCTTATTCTCAATCTCCATCCTCGACTTCTTCTTGTTCTTCTTCTTCTTCCTCTTCTTCTCCCTCTTCTTCTTATACATCATCTTCTCTTCCTTCTTCTTCTTCTTCTTCTTCTTCTTTTGCTTCTTCTTGTACCTCTTCTTCTTCTTCTTTTTCTTCTTCTTCTTCTTTTAGTTCTTCTTCTTGTTGTTGTTGTTCATCTTCTTATTCTTCTTCAACATCATTATCATCATCATCATCATCTTCTTCTTCTTCTTCTTCTTCTACTTCTCTCTTCTTTTTCGTATTTTTCATCTTCTTTTTCTTTTTCTTCTTCTTCTGTTTCTTCTTCTCCTTCTTCTACTTCTGCTTCTACTTCCTCTTCTTATTCTACTTCTTCTTCTTCTTAACCTTCTTCTTCTTCCTCTTCTTCTTCTTCTTCTTCTTCTTTTACTTCTACTTCTACTTCTACTTCTTCTTCTTTTTACTTGTACTTCTTCTTCATATTCTTCTAATTTTTCTTGTTCTTCTTTTTTTCTTCTTCTTTTTCTTTTTATAATTCTTCTTGCTCTTCTTCTTCTTCCTCTTGTTCGTCTTCTTCTTCTTCCTCTTCTTCTTCTTTTTCTTCATCTTCTTTCTCTTCTTCTTCTTCTTCTTCCTACCTACTTCTTCTTCCACTTCTTCTTTCCATTCTAG
>JAIUJO010000145.1:120000-140000 GCA_023846275.1 Vanilla planifolia
TAATCCAAAATAATTCTTTCTTCTTCTTTCTTTATTCTTCTCCTCCTTTTTCTTCTCCTTCATTGTCACTAATCTCTAATCTCTAATCTATAATCCTGGTCTCCCTAATTCCTAATCTCTCTCTCCCTAATCCCTAATCCCTAATCTCTAATCCTTAATCTATAATCCCTAATCCATAATACCAAATCGTTATTCCTGAATCCTTAATATTTAATTCATCCCCAATCTTTAATCACTAATCTTTAAACCTGTATCCCTAATGCCTTATTCCTAATCCCTATTCTTTAAAACCTAATCCCTAATCTTTAATTACTAATCCTTATTCCTTAAGTCTTAAACACTAATCTCGAACCCTAATCCCTAATCCCTAATCCCTTCTCTCTAATCTCTTATACTTTATCTTGAATTCCTAATCTTAAATCTTTAATCTCAAATCCCTAATTCATAGTTCTTAGTCCCTAATGCTTAATCCCTAATCTCTAATACTTAATCCATAATCCATAATCTAATCCTTAATCTTTAATCTTTAATACTTAACCCTAATCCTTATTCTTTGTCTATATTCCCAAATCCATATTCGCTTATCCTTAATCCCTAAACTCTAACCCTAATTACTAATCCCTAATCCATAATTCTTAATCCTTAACCCCTGATTCATAATCCTGAATCTCTCCCTCTCTAATAAATAATCTCAATACCTAATACCTATTTCCTACCTAGTCCTTAAGCCCTCGTCACTAATCTATAATTTATCTTCTTCTTCTTCTTCTTCTTCTACATCTTCTTCTTCTTCCTCTTCTTCTTCTATTTCTTCTTCTTATTCTTCTTCTTGCTTTTCTTACTATTCTTCTTTGTCATCCTCCTCTTCTCCTTATTCCTCGTCTTCTTCTTCTTCCTTTTCTTCTTCTTTTTTTTCTTCTTCTTCTACTTCTCCTCCTTTTTCTTATTCAAATTCTTCTTTTACTTCTTCTTCTTCTTCTTCTTCTTGTACTTCTACTTCTTCTTCTACTTCTCCTTCTTCTTCTTCATTTTTTTCTTCTACTTCTTTTTCTTCTTCTTCTTCTAGTTCTTCTTCTTCTTCTTCTTCTAGTTCTTCTTCTTCTTCTTCTTCTTCATCTTGTACTTTCACTTCTTCCTCTACTTCTTTTTCTTCTTTTACTACTACTACTACATCTTCTTCTTCTTCTTCTTATTCTAATTCTTTTTCTTCTTCTTCTCCTTCTTCTTATATTTCTTCTTCTTCTTCTTCTTCATATGCTTTCTACTAGTACTACTAGTTCTTCTTCTTCTTCTTCTTCTTCTACTTGTTTTTCTTCTTCTTCTTCCTCTTCTTGCTATTTTTCTTCTTACTCTCCTTCTTTCTCTTCTTCTTCTTCATCATCTCCTTCTACTCCATCTCCTTCTCCTTCTCCTTCATTTTCTCCTTCTCCTACTTCTTCAACTACTCCTCCCTCTTCTCCTCATCTTTTTCCACCTCCTTCATTGTTCTTCTTCTTCTTTTTCCTCTTCTTCTTCTTCTTCTTCTTCTTTCTTCTTTTTTCTTTCTTTTTTCTTATATCTTATTTCTTCTTCCTTCTTCTTTCTTCCTTCTTCCTTCCTCATTCTTCCTACTTCCTTCCTACTTCCTTCTTACTTCTTACTTCTTCCTTCTTCCTTGATCCATCTCCCTTCTTCTTTCTTCCTTCTTCCTTTTTCTGTCTTCCTTTTTTTGTCTTCCTTGTTCTTTCTTCTTTCTTATTTCATCTTTCTTTTTTCTTCTTCCATCTTTCTTCCTTCTTCTTCTTCTTTCTCTTCCTCTTCCTCTTCTCCTTCTTCCTCTTCTTCTCCTCTTCTTCCTCTTCTTCTTCTTCTTCTTCTTCTTCTTATTCTTCTTCTTCTTCTTCTTCTTCACCATCTTCTTGTACTTCTCCTTTTTTGTAATCCTTAAGCTCTTTCCCTAAGCCCTACTCCTTATTCCCTCCCTCCCTAATCTCTTATTCCTTAATATATAATGCCTAATCCATCTCTCAAAAATCCTTAATCTAAAATTCCTAATCACCAATCCCTAATCTCTAATCCCTAATACCTAATTGATCCTTAATCTATAATCCTTAAACCATAATCCTAGTCTCTAATCCATAATCCTTAAACCTTATTCCCTAATCCCTAATTCTTAATCCTTAATCCCTAATCCTTTAACCCTAATCCTAATTATAATTGTTTAATCTCTAATCTCTAATTTAAACTCCCTAATGCTAAATTTCGTATCCCTAATCACTGATCTCTAATCCTTAATACTTATTCCTTAATCAGTAATTCATAATCTTAAATCGTTAATCCATAATACCCTTAGTAATTAATCCCAAAATCCTAAATCCTTAATCCCTTCATCCTTAATCCTAAATTCATAATCTTTAATCCTTAATCCCTATTACTTTTTTAAAATCTCTACTATTCAATCTCTAATTCTTAATCCCTAAACCCTAATACATAGTTGTTAATCTATATTCCTCAAACATTAATCCTTAATCCCCAACACCTAATCCATAATCCCTCTCCTTAATCCCTAAACCCTAATCCCTAATCCAAAATCAATCACTTTGTTCCCTTCTTCTTCTTCTTCTTTCACTTCCTCTCCCTCTTCTTCTTCTTCTTCTTCTTCCTCTTCTTCTTCTTCTTCTTCTTCTCCTTCTTCTTCTTCCCTTCTTCCTCATGTTTTTCTACTTCTTCTTCTTCTTCTTTTCCCTCATCTTCCTCTTCATCTTCTTCTTCTTCTTCTTCTTCCTCCTCTTCTCCTCCTCCTCCATCTTCATCTTCTTCTTCTTCTTCATCATCTTCTTCTTCTTCTTCTTCTTCTTCTTTTACTTCTTCTTTTTCTTCTTCTTCTCCCTCTTCCTCTTATTATTATTATTATTATTATTATTAGTATTATTATTATTATTATTGTTATTATTATTATTATTGTTATTATTATTATTATTATTATTAATCTATTTCTTTTTTTTGTTTCTTCTTCTTCTACTACTAATTCTTCTCCTTCTCCTTCTTCTTCTCCTTCTCCTGGCATTTCTCCTTCTCCTTCTCCTTCTCTTTCTCCTTCTACTCCACCTCCTTCTCCATCTCCTTCTCCTTCTCCTTCTCCTTCATCTTCTCCATCCCCTTAACCTTTTCCATTCCATCTTCTTCTTCTTCTCCTTCTCCTCCTCCTTGTCTTTGTCCTCCTTCTCCTTTCCTTCTCTTTCTTCTTGTTCTTTTGCTTCCTTATTTCTTCTTTTTTTCTTTCTTATTTCTTCTTTCTACTTTCCTCTTTCATCATTCTTCTTCTATCTTCCATTTTCTTTCTTCTTACCTCCTTCTTTCTTCCTTCTTCCTTCTTCTTTCTTCCTTCTTCCTTCTTTCTTTTTTCTTCTTCCTTCTTCCTCTTCCTCTTCTTCTTCCTCTTCTTCTCTTCTTTCTTCCTTCTTCCTTCTTCCTTCTTCCTTCTCCTTTCTTCTTTCTTCCTTCTTTTTCTTCTTCCTTCTTTTTCCTTAATCTCTTATCCTTAATCTCTAACGCATCCCCAATCTCTAAACCCTAATCTTTAATCCCTAACAACAAATCGCTAATCCTAATTTTTAATCACAATACTCTAATCTCTAATCCTTAATCTATAATCCATAATCCTTAATCCCTAATTTCTAATCCCTAAACCCTAATCTCTATTCCCTAATCCTTAATCATTAATCACTAAATCATAATCCCAAAACCCTAATCCTTTGTCTTTAGTCCTAATCCTAATCTCTTAATCTCTAATCCTTAATCCTTAATTCCTAATCCTAAATCCTGCATTCCTTATCTCTAATCCTTAATCTCTAATCCCTATTCCCTAATTTCTAATCCCTAATCCTAAATCCCTAATCTCTAATCTTTAATCCTTCCTAATTCTAATGTCAAAATGCTAATCATTAATCCCTTCACCCCTAACCTCAAATCTATAATCCTTAATCACAAATCATTAATCCCTAATCCTAATTACTTATTCCTTATTCCTTACTCCTTAATCCTTAACCCTTAATCCTTAAACCCTAAACCACAATCCCTAATTATTAACTCCAAAATCCACAATCTCTAACCTCTAACACCTAATCCCTAATGCTTCCCTCCCTAATCTTTAATCCATATTCCTTTATCCCTAATCCTTAATCCTTCCTTCCTTAATCCATAACCCCTAATCCTTAATCCTTAACCTTTAAATCATAATATGTCTCTTCTTCCTCTTCTTCTTTTACTTCTTCTTCTTCCTTTTCTTCTTCTTTTTCCTCTTCTTCTTCTTCTTCCTCATCTTCTTCTTCTTCTTCTTCTTCGCCTTCTTCCTCATCTTCTTCTTCCTCTTCTTTTTTTTCTTCTTCTCTCTTCTTCTTTTTCTTCTTCCTCTTCTTCTTGTTCTTCTTCCACTTTTCTTCTTCTTTTACTTCTTTTTCTTCTTCATCTTCATCATTATCTTCTTCTTCTTCCTCTTCTTCTTTTTCCTTTTCTTCATCTTCTTCTTCTTCTTCGTCTTCTTCTTCCTCTTCTTCTTCTTCTTCATGTTCTTTTAGTTCCTCTTCTTTATCTTCTTCTTCTTATTTATCTTCATCTCTTTCTTCATCTTCTTTTTCTTCTTCTTGTTCTTCTACTTATTCTATTTCTTCTTCTTCCTCCTCCTCATCTTCATCATCTTTTTCTTCTTCTCTTCTTCTTATTCTTCTTATTCTTCTTCTCATCTTCCGCTTCCTCTTCTTGTTCTTCTTCTTCTTCTTCTTCTTTCTCCTCTTTAACTTCCTCTTCTTCTTCGTCTTCTTCCCCTTCTTCTTCTTTTTCTTCTTCTTCTAGTTCCTCACCTTCTTCTCTTTCTTCTTCTTACTCATTTTCTTCTTCTTCTTCCTCATCTTCTTCTTCCTCTTCTCCATCTTCTTCATCTTCTTATTCTTCTTCCTCTTTTTTTTCTTCTTCTTCAACTTCTTTCTCTCCTCCTCTTTTTCTTTTTCTACTTCTTCTACTTCTTCCTCTTCCTCTTCTTCTTCTTCTTCTTCTTCTTCATCTTCTTCCGGTTCTTATTCTTGTTCTTCTTTTTCTTCTTCTTCTTCTTCTTCTTCTTCTTTATCTTCTTCCTCTCCTTCCACTTCTTCTTCCTCCTCTTCTTCTTCTTCTACTACTACTTCTTCTTCTTCTTCTTCTTCTTTGCCTTCTTTTTCTTTTTCTTCTTCTTCCTCTTCCTCTTCTTCTTCTTCTTCTTCTTCCTCTTCCTCTTTTTCTTCTTCTTCCTCTTCTTCTTCGTCTTCTTCTTCTTCTTCTTCTTTCTCTTCTTCTTCTTGGTTTTCTTGTTCCTTTTCATTCTCTTCTTCCATTATTATTATTATTATTCTTCTTCTTCATCTTCTTCTTCTTCTTCTTCTGTATTATTCTCTTTCTACTTTTTCCTCTTCTTTTTCCTCTTCTCCTTCATCATCTTCTTCTTCTCCTCCTTCATCTTCTTCTTCTACTTTCTCTTCTTCTTCCTACACTTCTTTTTCTTCTTCTTCTTCTACTTTCCTCTTCTTATTCTTATTCTTCTTCTTCTTTTTCTTCTTCTTTTGCTTCTTTTTTCTCTTTTTCTTCCTTAATCCCTAATCCTTCCTTAATCCGTAATCCCTAGTACTTAATCCCAAATCTTCTAATACGTAATCCCTAATGATTAATCCTTATCCCTACTCCTTGTTTCCTATCCTACTTCCTAATCTCCAATCCCTAATCCTTAAACTCTAATACTTGATTACTAATCCATCAACCCATGTCAAAAATCCCTAATCTCTAATCCCTAATCCATAATCCTTTATCCCTTATGTCTAATCCCTAATTCTTGCCTTCTTAATCTCTAATCCTTAATCCATAATCAATAATTTTTAATCTGTGATCCCTTAACTCTAATCCAAATTATAATCATTTAATCTCTAACTAATCTCTAATCACTATTCTTTAATCTTGACTCTTAAATCCTAAATCCTTAATCACTAATCTCTAAACCTTAATCCCTAATCCCTGTTCTATTATCCCTATTCTCTAATCCATAATCCCTAATTTGTACTCCTTAGCAGTTAATCTCTTAATCTTACATCCTTAATCCTTAATCCTTTTTACTTATTCCATAACAAAAACTCTTTAATCCCTAATCCTTATTCCCAAAAACCTTAATCCCTAATTGGTAAACCATAATCCTAAATCCTTAATCATTAATCAATACTCCTTAATCCTTAATACTTAATCCCTCTCTTCTTAATCCTTAATCTCTAGTCTTTAATCCATAATCTTTAAGCCTTAATCCTAAATCATAAATCCCTAATCACTAATCTCTAATCATTAATTTCTAATCCCAATTCCTTTATCCATAATCCTTAATTTTAAATCCCTAATCCAAAATCCTTAATAATTAATTCCTTAGTCCTACTTCCCTAATCCCTAATCATTAACCTCTTCATCCTTAATCCCTAATTCCAAATCCTTAGTCCCAAATCTCTTTTACTTATTCCTCAATCCCAACTCTTTAATCCATAATCCTTAATTTATAAACTCTATTCCTTTAATGTTTATCCATAATGCTTAATAACTAATAATTAATCTCTAATCCTTAATCCTTAATACCTAATCCTTTATCCTCCCTCGTTAATCTTTAATCCCCTAATCTTTAGCCCCTAATCCCTAATCATTAACCCCAAATCCTTCCCTTTTAATCCCTAACACCTAATCTTTAATATTTTCCTCCTTAATCCCTAATCATAATCCCTAAACCATAATCCTAAATCCGTAATCCTTAACAATTAATCCCTTAATAATTAATCTCTTAACTCTTAATCCCTAAAATCTAATACCTAAGCATTAACCTCTTCATCCTTAATCCATAATCTCTAATCCTTAATCTCTAATCTATAATCCCTAATCCCAATTACTTACTTCCTAATCGATACTCCTTAATCCTTAATCCTAAATCCTTAAGCCTGAATCTCTAATTGTGAACTACCAAATCTTTAACATCTAATCCCTAATATTTCTCTCCCTAATCTTTAATGCATATTCCTTGATACCTAATCTCTAAGCCTTCATTAGTAATCCCTAACCCTTAATTATTGATCCCTAATTCATTTTTATTTCCTCTTCTTCTTCTTCTTCTTCCTTATCTTCTTCTTCTTCTTTCTTTTCTTCTATATCTTCCTCTTTTTCCTCTAGTTCTTCTTCTTTGTCCCCCTCTTCTTCTTCTTCCATTTCTTCTTCTTCTTCTTCTTCCTCATCATCTTCTTCCTCTTCTTCTTCCTCTTCTACTTGTACTTCTTCTTCTTTTCTTGTTCTTTGTATTCCTTTTCTTCTTCCTCTTCTTTTTCTTTTCCTTCTTTTTCAACTTTTTCTTCTTCTTCTTCTTCTATTTGTTATTCTTTTTTTTTTCTACTTCTTCTTTTTCTTCTTCGTCCTCTTCCTCTTAATCATCCTCATCTTCTTGTTATTTTCTTTCTCTTCTTTCTCTTCTTCTTCTTCTTCTTCCTCTTCCTCTTCCTCTTCATCTTCTTCTTCCTCTTCTTTTGTTTCTTCCCCTTCTTCTTCTTCCTCTTCTAATACTACTTCTTCATCATCATCTTCTTCTTGTTCTTCCTCTTCTTGTTCTTCTTCTTATTATTTTCTCCCTTCTTCTACTTCTCCTTCTCCTCCTTCTTGTTCTTGTTCTTGTTCTTCTTATTCTTATTCTTCATCTTCTTCTTGTTCTTGCTCTTGTTCATCTTCTTCTTCTTCATCTTTCTTTTCTTCTTCTTCTTCTTCTTCTTCTTTTCCTCCTCCTTCTTTTTCTTCTTCTTCTTCTCTTCTTCTTCCTCATCTCCTTCTTCATCTTCTTCTACTACTATTACTATTACTGCTTCTTCTTCTTCTCCTTATACTTTTTGTACTTCTTCTTCTTCTTTAATTAATACTACTTATTCTTGTTCTTCTTCTTCTCCTTCTTCTTCTTCTCCTTCTTTTACTTCTTCTACTACTTCTTCTACTTCTTCTTCTACTACTACTTATTATTATTATTATTATTATTATTATTTTTACTCTTATTCTTGTTGTTCCTCTTCTTCTTCCTCCTATTCTTCTTGAACTTCTTCTTCTTTATCCAAAACCCTTATCCCATTCTCCTTAATCAGTAATCTATAATCTGCAATCCCTTATCCCACCCTATTTAATCCCAAATCCCTAATTCTGAATCCCTAATCTCTAATCCATACTCCCTAATGTCAAATCCCTAAACTCTAACACTTAATAACTAATCTTAAGTCCATCTCAAACTCTTAATCCCTAATCTCTAATGCTTAATCCTTTATCATAATATTTAATACTAATCCCTGACCTCAAATTCATAATTCCTATTCCCTAATCTTGAATCCCTAATCCTTAAATTCTAATCCCTTATCCTGAATTTCTAATCCAAAATCTCTAGTCTATACTCTCTAGTTCATAATCCTTAATCCATAACACTTAATCCTTAATCCCTAAATCCTTAATTATTAATTCCTAAACCTAAATCTAATCCATAATCCGTAATCCTTAATCTATAATCTCTAATCCTTAATTACTAGTCCTAAATCTAATCCATAATCCCTAATCCTAAATCTTTCTTTCTTCGTCTTTCTTTCTTCTTCTTTCTTTCTTCTTCTCTTCCTATTTCTTCACCTTCTTCTATGTCCTTAATCTCTAATCACTAATCTATAATCCTAGTCTCCTTAATTCCTAATCTCTCTCTCCCTACTCCCTAATCTCTAATCCTTAATTTATAATCCCTAATCCCTAATACCAAATCCTTATTCCTGAATCCTTAATATTTAATCCATCCTTAATCTTCAATCACTAATCTTTAAACCTATATCCTTAATGCCTTATTCTTAATCCCTATTCTTTAAAACCTAAACCCTAATCTTTAATTACTAATCCTTAATCGTTATGTCTTAAACTCTAATCCCTATTCTTTAATGCATATTCCTTGATACCTAATCTCTAAGCCTTCATTAGTTAATCTCTAATCCCTAACCCTTAATTATTGATCCCTAATTCATCTCTATTTCCTCTTCTTCTTCTTCTTCTTCCTTATCTTCTTCTTCTTCTTTCTCTTCTTCCAGATCTTCCACTTTTTCCTCTACTTCTTTTTCTTCTTCCTCTTTTTTGTCTCCCTCTTCTTCTTCTTTCTCTTCTTCTTCTTCTTCTTCTTCTTCCTCAACAGCTTCTTCCTCTTCTTCTTTCTCTTCTACTTGTCCTTCTTCTTCTTTTCTTGTTCTTCGTATTCCTTTTCTTCTTCCTCTTCTTTTTCTTTTTCTTCTTTTTCTTCTTTTTCAACTTTTTCTTCTTCTTCTTCTTCTTCTTCTATTTGTTATTCTTCTTCTTTTCTTTTTCTTCTTCTTCTTCTTCTCCTCCTCCTCCTCCTCTTTCAACTCCTTCTACTCCTCTTTTTCTTTCCCCTTCTCCTTCTCCATCTCCTTCTCCTTCTCCTTGTCCAACTACATTATCTTCTCCATCTCCCTCTTCTTATCCTTCTCCATCTCCTTCTCCTTCTCGTTCTCCTTCTTCTTCTCCTTCTTCTTCTTCCTTTTCTATTTGTTGTTGTTGTTGTTGTTGTTTTTCTTCACCTTCTTCTTCTTCTTGTTCTTTTTCTTTTATTCCACTTCTTCTTTTTTTCTTCTTCTACTTCGACTTCTTTTTTATCTGCTCTTCTCCTTGTTCCTCTTCTTCAACTTCTTCTTCTTCCTCCTGTTCTTTTAGTTTCTTTTTTTCCTTTTCATCTTCCTCTTTTTCTTCTTCTTCTTCTTCTTCTTCTCCTTCTTCTTCTTCTACTTCATTAACCATTTCTTCTTCTTCTTCTATTCTTACACCTCTTCTTCTCCTTTTCCTTCTTCTTCTTCTTCTTCTTCCTCTTCTTCTTCTTTTTTTTCTTCCTCTTCTTCTTCCTTTTCTTTTTCTTCATCTCCTTCTTCTACAGCTTCTTCATCTTCTACTTCTACTTCTTCCCCTTCTTCTTCTTCCTCTCGTTCTTCTTGTTCATCCCCTCTCCTTCTTCTTCTTCTTCTTCTTATGCACCTTCTTTTCTTCTTATTCTTCTTTGTCTTCTTGTTGTTGTTGTTCTTCTTCGTAATCTTTAATCTCTATTCATTAATCCTTACTTCTTAATGCTTATGTACTTAATCTCTAATCCCTAATCCCTAATCTATAATCTCCAATCAATTCCATCCTAATCTCTAATCCTTAATCTCAATTCTTTAATCCTTAATCTCTAATCTTTAATCTCTAATCCATCCATAATCCTTAATGCCTAATCCTTAATCTTTAATCTGTAATCCCCAATCCTTAATCCCTAAACCCTAATCCCTAATATTTGATCCAAAATCCTTAATCTATAAACTATAATCTATAATCCATAATCCCTAATCCCTAATCTCCATTCACTTATCGCAAATCCTTAATCTCTAATCCCTAATCCTTAATCCCTAATCTGTAATCCTTAATCCTATTCTTAATCACTTAATCTCTAATCCTTAATCATTAATCTTTTAATCCTAAATGCATATTCCTTAATACTTAATCCCCAATTCCTATTACATATTCCATAATCCCTACTCCCTAATCCATAACCCTTAGTCCCTAAACCCTAATCCCTAATTGCTAATCCATAGTCTCTAATCCCTAATCCCTATTTCCTAATACCCAATGCCTCCCTCCCTAATCCTAAATCTTTAATTCATAATACCTAATCTCTAATCCCTAATCTGCTCTTCCTAAATCTGTAATCTGTATTCCTTAATCCTTAAACACACATCCCTCCATTTTTAATCCCTAATCTCTAACACTTAACATTTAATCTCTAATCCACCTCTTCTTCATCTTCCTCTTCTTTTTCTTTCTCTTCTTATTTTTCTTCTTCTTCTTCTTCTTTCTCTTCTTCTTCTTCCTTATTTTCTTCTTCATCTTCCTCTTCTTTGTCATCTTTCTCTTCTTCTTCTTCTTTTTCTTGTTCCACTTCTCCTTCTTCTTCTTCTTTAACTACTTCTCCTTCTTCTTCTTCTTCTTCTTCTTCCTTTTCTTCTTCTTCTTCTTCTTCTTTTTCTTGTTCTACTTCTCCTTCTTCTTCTTCTTCAACTACTTCTTCTTCTTCTTCATTTTCTTCTTCTTCTTCTTCTTCTTCTTCTTCTTCTTCTTCTTTTTCCTCTTCTTCTTCTTCTCCTTCTTCTTCTTCTTCTTCTTCTTCTTCCTCTCCTCTTTCTTATTTTCATGTTCTTCTTATTCCTCTTCCTCCTCCTCCTCTTCTTTTTCTTCTTCTTCTTCTCCTCCTTCTATTTCTCCTTCTTCTTCTTCTTCTTCTTCTTCATTAGCTTCCCTTTTTCTTCTCCTTCACATTCTATTTGTCTTTGTCTTTCTCTTTCTTCTTCTCCTTTTCCATCTCCATCTCTTTCTCCTTCTCCTCCTCCTCATCCCCCTTATCCTTCTCTTTCTTCTTCTTCTTCTTCTTCCTTCTCTCTACTTTCTTCTTTCTTCTTTCCACTTTCTTCTTTCTACCTTCTTCTTCCTTCTTTCTCCTTCCTTCCTCCTTCCTTCTTCCATCTTCCTTCTTCCTTCCTCCTTCCTTCTTCCTTTTTCCTTCCTTATTCTTCCTTCTTTTTTATGCTTCCTCTACTATTCTTCTTCTTCTTCTTCTTCTTCTTTTGCTCCACTACCTCTTCTTCCTTTCTTCTTCTTTCTTTCTTCTTCTTTCTTTCTTCTTCCTTCCTCTTTCTTTCTTCTCCTTAATCCCTAATCCCTAATCCCTAATCTCTAAGCCCTAATCCCTAATCGCTAATCTTTAATCTCTTATCATTCATCTATCCCAAATCTCCAATCTTTAATCTTCTATCCCAATCCTATAATCCTTAATCTTTAATCCGTAAAATCTAATGACAAATACTTAAACCCCAATCCTTAATCTATAATCCATAAACCCTAATCCTTAATCTCTCATCCCTAATCAATAATTCTTATTCACAAATCCTTAATCGTTAATTCCTAATCATTAATCTCTAAAGGTAATCTTAATCTATTAAACTCTAATCCCTTATCTCTAATTTCTAAAACTAAATCCTAGAACTCTAATCAATAATCTCTAATCCCTAATCCCTAATCCTTAATCACTATTTCTTAATCCCTAATGTATAATCCTTAATCCTAAATCTATAATCCTTAATAATTAATCGCTTAATTCTTAATACCTAATCTCCAATCCCTAATAATTAATCTCTTCATCTCTAATCCCAAATCCTTAATCCCTAAATGTTAATCCCTAATCTCTAATCCTTAATACCTATTACTTATTTCCTAAAATTCACACCCTAATCTATAATCGTTAATCCCTAAACTAGAATCCTTAATTGTTAACTCCTAAATCCCTAATCCCTTATCCTTAATCCTTAATCCTTAATCAATCCTTTATTAATCTTTAATCCATATTTGCTGATACCTAAACTCTAATCCTTCATTCCTAAATTCTTAATCCCTAACCCCTAATCAAAAGTCACTAATCTATGTCTTCTTCCTCTTCCTCTTGTTGTTATTATTCTTCTTCTTCCTTTTCTTCTTCTTCTTCTTCCTCTTATTTTTTATTCTTCTTCTTCTACTTCTTCTTCTTCTTCTTCTTCTTTGTTTTCCTCTTCTTCTTTTTCCAAACAACTTCTTCTTCTCCTTCTTTTCTTGTTCTTCTTATTCCTTTTCTTCATCCTCTTCTACTTCTTCTTCTTCTTCTTCTTTTATTTCTTCTTCTTTTTTTTCTTCTTTTTCTTCTTATTCTCCTTCTCCTTCTCTTTGTCTTTCTCTTTCTCCTTCTTCTTCTCCTTCTCTATTTCTTTCTCCTACTTCTTCACCTTCTCCTTCTCCTTCTCCTTCTCCTTCTCCTTCTCCTTCTCGTTGTCCTCCTCATCCTTCTCCTTCTCCTTCTTCTTTTTCTTCTTCGTCTTCTTCCTTTTTTCTTCTACCTTCCTCCTTCCTTTCTTCTACCTTCCTCCTTCCTTCTTCCTTCTTCCATCTTCCATCTTCCATCTTCCATCAGCCTTCTTTTAAATTTTTCTTCTTCTACTTCCTTCTTCTTCTTCTTTTTCCTCTTCTTCATCCTCCTCTTCTTCTTCTTCTTCTTCTTTCTTCTTATTTCTCCTTTCCTTTTTCTTCTTTATTCCTTCTTCCTTCTCTCAAATCCCTAATCCTTAATCCTTAATTATTAATCCATTCACAATTTCAAATCTTTTATCCATAATTCCAAACCTCTAAACTCTAATCTCAAATCCCTAAACACAAATCCCTAATACCTAATCTTTAATCCCTCATATTTAATCTATATACCATAATTCTTAGTCCTTAGTCTCTAATCCCTAATCTCTAATCCTTAATCACTAAACCTTAATCCTTAATCTTTAATGCTAATCCTAATCACTTAATCTCTAATCCTTAATCTCAAATCTCTAATCCTGAATTATGTATCACTAATCTCTCATCTTTATCCTTAACACTTAATCCCTAATCCTTATTCCTTTATCCTTAATCTCGAATAATAAATCCCTAATCTCTAATTCTTAATCTTTAATAATTTATCCCTTAATTTTTCATCCCTAATCTCTAATCTTTAATAACTAACCCCTTTATCCTTAATCCATAATCCTTAATCCCTAATCCCTAAACTCTATTCTTTATTCCCTAATCCCCACTCCCTAATCCCAAATCCATAATCGTTAAACCCTAATCTATAATTGCTAAATCTCAAATCCCTAATCCATCTTTTCTTCCTCTTCTTTTTCAACTTATTATTGTTCCTCTTCTTCTTCTTCTTCTTTCTCTTCTTTTTCTTCTTCCTCATCTTTGGGTTCTATTTCTTCCTCTCTTCTTATTCTTCTTGATTAATTTTTTCTACTTCTTCTTCCTGTTGTTCTTCCACTTCTTGTTCTTGTTCTTGTTCTTCTTCCTTTTCTTTTTCTTTTTCTTCTTCTATAATGTCTTTGACTTCTTTCTCTTCAACTTTTATCTCTCCTTCTTCTTCTTCTTCTTTTTCTTCTTCTTCCTCTTCTTCTTCTCTTTCATCTTCTACCTCTTCTTCTACGCCAACTTTTTTTCTTCTTTTTCTTCTTCTTCTTCTCCTTCTTCTTCTTCTTCTTCTTCTTCTTCTTCTTTTTCCTCTTCTATTTATTCTTCATCTTCTTCCTCGTTTTCTTCTCTTTCTTCTTCTTCCTCCTCTTCTTCTATTTCCTCTTCTTCTTCTTCTTCTTCTTTTGCTCTTCTTCTTATTTTTCTTCTTCTTCTTCTTCTTCTTAATCTTCCTTTTCTTCTTCTTCCTCTTAATCTTCTTGTTCTTCTTCTTCTTCTTCTTCTTCTTCTTCTTCTTTTTCCTTATCATCTTCCTCTTCTACTTCTTCTTCTTTTACTTCTTCATCTTCTCCTTCTTCTTTTTTCTACTCTTCTACCTCTCCTTCTTCTTCTTCTTCTTCTTCTTCTTCCACTTCTTGTTCTTGTTCTTCTTCTTCTTTTTCTTCTTCTTCATCTTCTTCTTCTCTTTCTTCTTCATCTACATCTTCTTATTACTATTATTCTTCTCCTTCTTCCTCTTCTTATTCTTCTCTTCTACTTGTTCTTCTTCTTCTTCTTGTTCTTCTTCTTTTTCTTCTTTATCTTCTTCTTCTTATTGTTCTTGTTGTTGTTGTTCTTCTTCTTCTTCTTCTTCTTCTCTTTGTTGTTCTTTATCATCTTCTTATTCTTCTTCTTCTCTGTCTTCTTCTACTTTTTCTTCTTCTTCTTCTTCTCCATCTTCTTCCTCGTAAACATTAATCATTATTCCCTAATCCCTACCTGTTAATCCCTCACTACCTAATCTCTAATCTCTAATACCAAATCTATAATCCCTAATCAATACCACCCAAATTCCTAATCCCTAATCCCTAATCCTTAATCCCTAACTTTAATCTTTAATAGCTAATCCATCCATAATCCATAATACTTAATCCTTAATCTATAATCTCCAATCCCTAATCTCTAATCCCTAAACCCTAATCCTTAATATGTAAACCTTAATCATTAATCCATAATCTCTAATCAATTATATCTAATCCTTAATCCCTAATCTTTAATCCTTTATCCTTAATCCCTAATCATAATCATTTAATCTCTAATCGTTAATCTTTAATCCATAATCTTCAATCTAAAATCCTTAATTACCAATCTTTAATCCTTACTGCCTAATCTTTAGTCTGTAATTAGTGATCCCAATTCTTAAATCCCTAATCCCTAATACTTGATAAATAATCTCCTAATCCATAATCACTAATCTCTAATCCTTAATCATTAACCCATTCTTCAGTAATCCTTAACCTTATTCCCTAGTCCCTAATCCTTAATCATTTATCCTTATTACTTATTCCATAATCCTTACTCCTTAATCCTTAATCCTTATACCCTAATCTCTAATCCCTAATTGATAATCCTTAATCTCTAATCTATAATCCCTAATCAGTAATCCTTAATAATTAATCACTAAGTTATCAAATATCCCTTCCTACTTAATCCCTCATTAATAACCCCTAACCTTTAATCCTTAATCCCTAATCCATCTCTTCTTTCTCTTCTTGTTCTTGTTCTTCTTCCTCTTCTACTTCTTCTTCTTCATCATCATGTTCTTCTTCTTCCTCCTCATCTTACTCTTCTTCTTCTTCTACTACTTCTTCTTCTTCCTCCTCTTTCTCTTCTTATTTTTCTCCTTCTTTCTCTTCTTCTACTTCTTCTTCATCTTCTTCTTTCTCATCTTCTTTTTCTTCTTCTTCTTCATCATCATCATCATCATCATCTTCCTCTTCTTCTTCTTCTTTTGCTTCTTTTTCTTCCTATTCTTCTTCTTTTTCTTCCTCTTCTTCTTCTTCTTTCTCTCCTTTTCTCTATTTTCATCTTTTCTTGTAATTCTTCTTCCTCCTCCTCTTCCTCTTCTTCTTCTTCTTCTTGTTCTTCTTGTTCTTCTTCTCCTTCTTTTTCTTCTTCTCCTTCTCCTTCTCCCTATCTTTCAACTTCCCCTCTCTATCTCCTTCTCCTTGTTTTTCTCCTTCTACATCTCCTTGTAAATCTCCTTCTCTTTCTTCGTCTCATTCTACATCTCCTTTTTCTCCTCCTTCTTCTCCTTGTCCTCCTCCTTCTTTTCCTTGTCCTCCTCCTTCTTATTCTTCTTCTTCTTCTACTACTTCTACTTCAACTTCTTTCTTCTTTCTCATTTGTTCTTTCTTCCTTCATCTTTCTTCTTCTTTCCCACTTCTTCCTTCCTCCTTCCTTCTTCCTCCTTTCTTATTCATTCTTCCTTCTTCTTTCTTCTTTCTTCCTTCTTTTTGTTCTTCCTCTTCTTCTTCTTTTTCTTCTTCTTCTTTTTTATCTTTTTCCTTTTCTTCTTCCTCGTCCTCTTCTTCTTTTTTTTTCTTAATTTCTAATCTCTAATACCTAATTCTAAATCTATAACCCATAATTCTTAATGTTTAATCTCTAGTCCTTAATCCCTAACCGTTATCTCTAATCCCTAATCCCAAATCTCTAATCCTATATCCTAATCTTAATCTTAATACCTTAATCTCTAAGCCTAAATCCCTAATTTATAATACCTATTCCTTATTCCAAAATTTTTAATCACTAATTTCTAATATATAATCCTTATTCCCAAATATGTAATCCCTACTCCAAAATCCTTAATCTTTAATAAATAATCCATTAAATCATTAATCCCTTCAACCTCAATCTCTAATCTTTAGTCCTTTCTCCCTAATTCTGGTTACTTATTCCTTAATCCTTACTCTTTAATAAATAATCCTTAATCATTAGACCCCAATCCATAATTGCTAATCCATAACCCCTAATTTTTAATCCATAATCCCCATTCCCTAATCTGTAATGGCTAATACCTAATCCATCCCTCTTAAATCCCTAATCCCTAATCCAAAAACACCTAATCTCTAATCCCCAATCCTTCCCTCCTTAAGCCATAATTCGTATTCCCTAATCCCTAATCCCCAGTACCTCTCTCTTTCTTCTTGCTCTTCTTATTCCTCTTCTTTTTTTTCTTCTTCTTTTATTTCTTCTTCTTCTTCATCATCTCCTTCTTCTTTTTCTTCATTTCTTTCTCTTTCTTCTTCTCTTTCTACTTCTCTTTATCTTTCTTCTTCTCCTTATCTTTCTCTTTCTCCTTTTATTACTCCATCTCCATCTCCTTTTCCTCCTTCTCCATCTCCTTCTACTTCTCCTTCTCCTTCTCCCTCTCCTCCTCCTCCTCCTTCTCCTCGTCCTCCTTCTCCTTCTTCTTCTCCTTCTTCTTCTTCTTTTTCTCCTTCTTTCTTCTTTCTTCTTCTTCCATCCTTCTTTCTCTTTCCTTCTTACTTCTTCCCTCTTCCTTCTTTTTTATTCTCTCTCTTCTTCCTTTTCTTCTTCTTCTTCTTCTTTTTCCTCTTCTTCTTCCCCTACTTTTCCTTCTTCTTTCTTCCTCCTTCCTCCTTCCTTCTTCCTTCTTCGTAATCCCTAATACCTAATCCCTAATCCGTAATCCTTAATCATTGATCCATCCTTAATCTCCAATCCTTAATATTTAATCCCTAACCTTTAATCCCTAATCTCCAACCCTAAAATTCTAATCCTCAAACCTACTCCCTAATCCATATTCTATATCCATAATTCTTAATCCTTAACCTATAATCTCTAAGCCCTAATCCCTAATCTCTCATACTTGTTCCTTAATCCCAAATTCGTAATCACTAATCTCTAATCCATAATCCATATTCCATGATTTGTAATATATAATTTTAAATTCCTAATCTTTAATAATTAATCCCTTAATCCTTAATCCTTAATCAATTATCCTTTCTTCCCTAATCACTAATTATTCATCCTTAATCTCTAATTCTTATTACTCATTCAACTAATCCTTATTCTTTAATCTGTAATCCTTAATCCCTAAACCTTAATCTCTAATTACTAATACCGAATCTCTAATCCTTAATCGTAATGCCTAACACCAAGTCCTTACCACCTAATCCCTTATCCCTATTCCTTAATCCCTAATACCTAATCTCTAATCCATAATCCCTTCATCCTTAATCTATAATTTGTATTCCCTAATCCTTAATTCCTAAACCCTCAATTCTTAATCACTTATCCCTCATCCTTAACATTCTAATCCCTAATCCAACTCTTCTTCCTCTTCATCTTCTTTTTCCTCTTCTTCTTCCTCATCTTCTTCTTCTTCTTCCTCTTCTTCTTCTTATTCCTCATTTTCCTCATCTTCTTCTTCTTCTACCTCTTCTTCCTCATCTTCCTCTTCTTCTCCTTCTTCTTCTTCTTCTCTTTCTTCTTCTTCTTCTTCTTCTTCTTCTTTTTCTTCCTCTTCTTCCTTTTCTTCTTCTTCCTCTTCTTTGTCTTCCACTTCTTCTTTTTCTTCTTCTCTTTCTTCTTCTTCCTCTTCTTCTTCTTCTTCTTCTTCTTCTTCTTCTTTGCTTATTCTTCTTATTCCTCTTCTTATCCTTTTTTTTTTTCTTCTTCTTCTTCTATTTCTTCTTCTTCATCATCTTCATCATCATCGTCATCATCTTTTACTTCCTCTTCATCTTCTCCTTCTCCTTCTTCTTCTCCTTCTCCTACTCCTTCTCCTTCTCCTTCTCCATTTCCTTCTCCTTCTCCATCTTCTCATTCTCCTTCTCCTTCTCCTCCTCCTCCTCCTTCTTCTTCTCATTCTCCTTCACCTTCTTCTTCTTCTTCTTCTTCTTCCTTCTTTCTTCTTTTTTCCTTCTTTCTTCTTTCTTCTTTCTTCTTCTTTCTTCCTTCTTCCTCTTTCCTTCTTCCTTCTTCCTTCTTTTTATTCTCCCTCATTTTCTTCCTATTCTTCTTCTTCTCCTCCTTTTTCTTCTTCTTCTTCCTCTTCTTCTTTCATCTTTCTTTATTCTTTCATCTCCCTAATCCTTAATCCTTAATCCATAATAACAAATCCAACCCTAATCTCCAATTCTTATTCTTTTAATCCTAACCTCTAATTCTTAATTTCTAATCCCCAAACTCTAATCTCTAATACCTAATCGCTAATCCCTAACCCCTAATTTGTAATCCATAATCCCTAATCCCTAATCTCTACTCCTAAATCACAAATCTCTAATCTCTAATCTTAAAAACACTAATCACAAATCCTTAATCCTAATCCCTATTCCTTAATGGTAGTCCAAATATCTTTATCTCTAATCCGTAATCTCTAATCTCTAATCTCTAATCCAAAATCTTGCATTCCTAATCACTAATCTCTAATCCCTAATCCTTAATCCTAATTCCTTAAATCTTAATCCCTAATCTTAAATAACTCATATCTAATCCTTAATCCATAATAATTATTTCTTTAATTCTTAATCCCTAATCTCTAATTTATAATCATTAATCCCTTCAACTGTATACCTAATCTCAAATCCATAATCTTTAATCTCTAATTCAAATCCCTAATCCTTATTACTTATTCTAAAATACCCATGCCCTAATCTCTAAATCTTAATCCTTAATTACCTACTCTTAAATTGCTAATCCCTAATACCTAATCCCTAATCCCTCCCTCTCCAATCATTAATATGTATTCCCTGATAACTAATCACTAACCTATCACTCCATAATCCATAATCTCTAATCGTTTATTTTTAACCCCTGAACCATAATCTCTCTATTCTTCCTCTTCTTCTTTTGTTGTTTCTTCTTCTTCCCCTTCTTCTTGTTCTTCTTTTTTTTACTTATTCTTCTTCATCATCTTTGTCTTCTTTTTCTTCCTCTTCTTCCTTATCTTAATCAACTTCTTCTTCTTCTTCTTCTTCTTCTTCTTTTTCTTCTTCATCTTGAACATCTTTTTCTTCCTCTCTTCCTCTTCTTTTCCTTCTTCATCTTCCTCTTTTTCTTCTCCTTCTTCTTCTTCTTCAACTTCAACTTCTTCTTCTACTTCTTACTCTTCTCCATCTCTTTCTTCTTCT